>JAAAKQ030152041.1:23886-40958 GCA_010016005.3 Zanna intricata
GTGATTTTGATACCACTTTACATATTGTGCTTTCTCCTGGAGTGACACCATTTTATAAATAATTTATTACTTTGCCCTCTACCAGCAAAAAATCAATATAAAAAAAAACTTGATAATCCTTTTGCCACAAACTGCACAGCTGTAACTGTAATAAAGTTTTGTAATCATGTCACCCTGTAATTCAACAAATTCTAGGATTTGCATTAATGAATGGGATGGAGCTTAACCTTGAATGTTACTTTTAATGATGTAATTGTAGTTTTTATTTTCATGTAATTTGATGAAACATTGACACATGTCTGATGCATCAGACATCAAAAGTTTAAATTCTAATATTGAAAATATTTTAAAATTGAGCTAAAAAGTTAAATACAATTTTAAATTGTGATTGTAATTATTTTTTAAATTGATGTTTCTCTGTTTTATATCTAAAAGAGAGAAAATGTTTATTAACTTTCAATGATATATCTGTCTTCATTCAACAAATCAATACATTTTTATTTATGTATGTATGTATGTAACAATAACAATTACTTACAATATTATTAATTTTTTTTTTGTATTATTACATAAATAAAAATTAGTTCATTTGTACTAGTTTGCATAATGAGAGACAAACTAAATAAAAATTAGATTTCAGATATTTAAAATCAAACTAATCCTTATCACCCAAAATTTAAACACATTATTACATTTATTTTTAGAATAATAATATATCTAATTTATACAGGAATTTTTATGATCTATAGTAATGATACAAGAAAAGTGAGAAGTACAAAAATGAAAAAGATTGTTGGTATATGTAATTGTAAAACCTCTCTTCTAGCTATAAACACAGCCGATTCGAGAAGGCACTTGATGGTTGTGAATGCATTTAGCAGAGAACCACCTTTCTTATAATTAATGATATCTTACTATTTTTAATAGTAAGTAATGCAACGTATCTGGCCATAAATAAAAATGAAATGTAATTTTTTAATGCCAGGATTTGAAATATATGAATTGACATTTCATTACAAAAGTAGTATGTGTATATAGAAATATTAATTGTAAAATTGAAAAACTTAATTTTATCCTTTCTATTAAATATCACTTATGTTTAAATAATTGATTACATTATTTTCTTATTGCAGTAAATACGCTGATTAACATTGAATGTCGTGCCTGGGCAAAGAACATATACTATCGCCGTAGTTTGCAAAATAGAGAAGGTTCTGTTCATTTTGAAGTGATGATAGATTGAGTGATATTATTTAATGTGAAAGTGTTCATTTTTACATATTTTAACTTACAAAAGGTTTGAGAAAATTCAGTGCTTATTTAGTAATTGACATGTTACTAAGTTTATGGATAAGTAGAGTTTATGCATTGTATTGTGTTAGATCTCATGTTCAGTGCAAAATCAACTGTACACATTATGCATGAGTTATTTATTTGAGTGTATTATATATAATTTCAGCTAGTTTCTTTACTTAACCCTGAATTACAAGCTGGTATCTTTTTTAATTAAAGAAAAAATAATTTCTTCCGTACATTACATTTTATTTGATCAATGGAAGTTAAAAAATGTTAAAGTTAAAAACATTTGTTTAAGCTTTATTCTCATTAATTAAAATTAAATTTAGGTAGCTTGTAATTGATTTTTATTTAGCTATCCAAAAGATTCAACTTGAAACTTATACAAGAAGCAGTTTCTATTATAAATACAAATAACTTATAAATATAGATATTTTTCTTTATCTTTACTAAACTGGTAAAATTCATGACAATGATAACTTGACAATTCATGATTTTAGTTACACTGATATTTGTTTTAATTTTGACAGTTAAATAAATTTGCAAATGATAATGAAGTGCTTTATTTATATCACATTTGATCAAATTATGAGGATGTAGTTTATTATTGACCTCAGAGCACAGTATTAATTGTATGAATTAATACTTTGTAAAGATTTACTATTTAGTAATGTAATTTTAATACATATATTTTTTATGTGTGTTTATTTAACAGGTATTTTTAAGTTAGTTAATATATTAATTTATAGCATTTAATATTTAAAATAATTACTTATGAAATAAAAAGACGTTCGATACAATAAAGTTCATAATAATAAAAAAAAACTGAACATACAGAATATAATGTAACAGATGCAAAACAGTTGCAGTAAAGTGTTAGTTAATGTATGTTTAGAAGTTAATTTCAAAATTAAATTCAAACTTCCAATTCTTTTAAAGACATCTTAAATATTTTATACTTATTTTAACAAGGAAGATGAAATGTTAGATGAGAAAATGTAAGGCTTCAAGTAAGACACAAGTTAATCTATTTTGATAAAAGGATGAAATTAAATAACAATGGTGATTAAAGTTAAAAAATGTATGAGATTACTTTTAATAACAAAGTTACAGAGAAGTTAAGATTAGAGTATTAGTTTCAGGGATTTATGTAATAAATTGATTCCAGACATGTAGTGAAAATTTTTGTGGATTTCTATATTGATGTCAGTATTGTAAAGTTTTGGATACATCTCAGCATCTGTATTACCCATAAATTTTATTCTATTATGGATTCTTATTTCTTAAGTTTTTTGCTTGAATTTTATGACAAAATCTTCTATTGCAATTATTCATCAACAACTAATAGCAGAAAATATTAGCAATTGAAAATAGTTTGATTACTTTTAAATTATTCATTAAAGAGTTTATTAAATAAAATAAACAATAAACATTTTTAAATATTATTTTCAATTAAACTCATTCAAATTATATAAATCATGAAATTTAGAACTAAATATTTCTGTTCATTAAAAGAACAAGAATTCTATCAAATAAACTTCTTAATAGGTATCATGATAATTAGTATTTAGTTTCATGGTAATAAGTATAAGTATTTTGAAAAAAGATGTATTGATTTTTTAGTTTATGTTGCGTATGAAGACATGTGCAACTCGGCTCAGAAAAATGTTTAATTCAGAAAAGTTTTGAGATATTCTCATAAGTGGATAAAAGGTGTGTTCTTATCCTCTTAGTAATTGGCGTGATATATATAAATTTTTGAAAAACTGTTTATACATCAAAAAAGCTTCAGAACAGGTGTATTTATCTTGCTTTACATTAACTTCTAAGTAGTCAGGTAGATATACTACCCAAGCAGGAGTATTAATTGGTATCTACATCCACTAAAAAGCACGAGTGTTTTACCTCTTGAACTTGAATTTTGAGAGAGATGTCTAATTATGAGTTATATCTTTTTTGTATGTACATGAAATACCCCTTACCCATATGTATACGCATGTTAGGTTTCATACAGTGCATCTCGCACAAAGGAACTGGTTTTTTTCCTCAAGACTAATATGGTTGGTAGAAATTTTTCTCATGGGTTTCAATGTAGAAAATTCTACCTGGGAAGGTTATACTTTTATAACTTTTCACTTTAAAAACCATTCGCAGTAATTTTTTAGCTTAAAAAAAAAATTAATAGACAAATTTATATTGTTGTAATGTTCATTTTTAAAGTTTAATAAACTTAAATTTAACAATTAATGTATTAGTATCTATGTTTGTTTTTATACTGTTTAACACAGTAATTTAAAAAAATATAATATCTCTGTTCATTATATTGTAGTAAGCCGTTACGTTATACTGTATGTGCGTTTAATTTTTGTATTTTCAATCATGTTGCATAATACAAAAACCATTTTCTATTACTGTGAAAAGAAGAAGGTTTTTCTAATCAATACATATTACTTTAAATAATAGGAAGACACAGCTCTCTTACAGGTTTTAAAAACTATACTTAAATTGTAATTAAACATAGTCAATTTCTTTTATATTCAAGATTCTAGGGTTCAGGTCATGGATGAAACTATATTGAAAGATAGGTATGCTTAAAAGTCTTTTTAGACAAAAAACTATCTATCAATAACTTAAAAATATTGGACCTATTACAAGATAAAACGTTTATTTTAATGAAATATCAGAAGTATACACGTACTGCAATAACGGGATAATATAATTTAATGATGTATACTGATAAAAAATTTTATTTTTTGATAAAAATATTTTTTTAATAGCAACTCAACCTTCATGGACTGTACTTGTCATATTTTTCTAAAGTAATTCACTATCGTATCCAAGTTTTACTTATAATTATGAATTAGTCTTTATTTATGATTAGTTATACTTATTGATTTACTTTTAAGAAATTCAACTAATTTACTTTTATACAAATGGGGATGTGACTTAGAATGTGGATGTATAAAAGAATCTCGCTAAAATAATTCAGCAATCCTTTTGTGTTTAATTATTCATGTAAGCTTGTTTTAGACAGTTATTAAATTTGAAAAGTTTTTAAAAAGGAAAAAAGTTTAATATGTTTAATTAAAAATTAATGATTTTTTTTTTAATTACAAAACTGTACAACAATTATTTTTTATTCAAAAGAACATCCAATTTTCAATTTATTGAAAATGAATTTAGTTCAATTTATTGAACTAAAACAAAATAAGTTTTTAACGGTTTTATTTACTCATTTTTTTCACATTCTGTGTTTTAAGCATATTCATTAATACTAACGCATCATTTACGTACACTCTTTTACTAATTATAAATAAAAAATTATTTCTTTTTATTAAATATTTATATTTTAATTTTAAATTTGTATGGTTTGTCTAAATTTTTTTTATCAAGTTTCAGTATATCTAATAACATTTTTCTAATTTGAATCAGTTCTATATCCTTTCATGTGTTTCTTAGTAAGTAAATTTTTATCAATGATATTTATCTGTGATTTTTTTTTAAAATTTAATTATAGGAAGGAGAAGTGTACTTAGAAAGTATTCCAAATGAATTTTAAAGTATCTATACATGTTATGAAAATTCATTATGTTGAAGTGTCCTAGTAGTTAATAATGTTGAATAACTTTAAAAACTAAAGTGTTTAGATTAATTTAGATAATATATTGCAGAATGTTTATTTGTAAATAACTGATATTAAATAATCATAAAATAATACATAAAAAAGAAACATTATTGTATACTATACAAATATTATATTTAATGTTTTGCCATATTTCAGCTGCCTTAAATGTAATGTTAATAAATTATGAACCAAGATTATATTAAAATGAAAAAAAAATATTTAAATTTTCAAGTAATTTGATGAATAGTAAAACATTTTGTCAAACTACTGGATATATGTTAACACAATAGTTATACAAAATAAAACTATTGATTGTTTGCATACAATTTGTGTGTAAAGTTAAATTATGTAGTAAATTATTGTTTATTTTAGAAAGTACTCTTGTGTACTGTATCCATTGTATTTTTATAGTAATTTATGCGAATCACATTGTATAAATCTGTTAAATTAGTTTTGTTGTTTGGATATATAAATTGTTTCATTTATAGGTATTTAAAATACAACACATATTCTGTATATATTTTTAAAAAGTATGTACATATGTGTAAAATTTTAAAATGAAATGAAATAAATATTTTAATTATCAAATACATCTTAAGTTTAATGAACACCATTCTAAACTTAACAGTAGTAGATGGAAATATTTTTTCATTATTTGAAATTCTAGATCTTATCTATTCCTGAACAAGTGATTAATTTAATGTTAACAACAGTCAGTGACTTAATTAAGCTGTGTTAAGCTAGTTATGACAGCAAAGTAACCTGCATTACATCATTTTTTTAACTCAATCTAAGGGAAGCAGTCTGGGTGTTTTTAATCACAGCTAAATGGATTCAACTTCAAAATTTAATTCTTTACTCTTTTTTTCCCCGACGCTATTTCTTTCGAAACATTTCCTATCTACATGCTGAAAATAGCTTACAAAGGGATCTTTGTGAGGAGTAGCTTTGAGAGAGTTGTATTTGACAACTGATATTTAACCCTTTGAATCCTGACCTAAGTATTTTTTGAAATTCAAATTTTTGATTGAATTTAATTTTTTCTGTGCCCACAAATTAAACAATTTTTTAAAATAATTTTAGAGAAATTTGTTATATGTATTTCAGAAATCGGATTTGTTACTCCTGTCATGATTTAAAGGGGATATAAAAATGTTTAGAGTTAATTGTTGTAATCTAATTTATATAAAAATAATATTATATTTACTGTCATAAATATTATAAATTTTACTCTTACTATTTGTTTACTAAATTTTTGAAATTATTATGTGTACACAAGTAAATAGAAACAGACCTTTGATCCATAAAGTGGCAATATATATTGATAAATAGAAAAGAGTGAAAGATTATGCTGGTGAAGTTATGGCGGTGATAGTGAGATAAGGATTCAAAAGGTCTATCAGTAGTTAAGTGGTATCTACGGATTTCCATTAGGTTTATATTAAATTTATAAAAACTTAGATCTGTGAGTCCCATAAAGATACAAAGGGTCACTAAAATAAGGGTAATCACTAAAGTAAGAATAATATTCTGAAGTGTGATCTTACTTTACTTTTGCTTAAGTAATATTTTTGTCTCCTTCTCCATCCTAGAATGATCTGATCAATGGCTTTACAGGTAAAGTTTGTGAGGAAAAAGGAATTATTATAATGGAATATTTTTAAATATTCCATTACAATACTGTTGAAACTGATTAGGAAGTTATATTGGATACAGTTGGATTATTAGTTTTAATTTAACTAATAATTCAGCTGCAGCTGAATTGAGGCAGACTGCAAATTTACAAGCTTGAATGTATTAAAACACACAGCTGGGCCTACCCAGGAAATTTAATGACTACTACGTTTACCCAATTTATTAATAGAAATTTGAGCATAATGAAATGAATTTGTTGAATGTGTGAATTCATAGTGGTTGGTGCTTACTTTTAAACAGATATAGGGCTCAATTTCCAAATAAACAGATTTAAGATGTAACAGCAATTTTTTAATTTCACTTGAATTCATGTGGTTCACATTTACGGAAAGTTCCATGCTTCATACCTAGTATATGGGATATTCAAAAAATATTTGTTATCACTGAAATTATAGCTTAGATTAATATAAATTTATAAAGCATTACAGGATTTGTCATGGATACAACAAATTTAAGGTTATACAAAAATATAGCAATTAGTCATCTCAGAAAGAACTAAAGCTTAGAAAGAAGACACCTAGAAGAATGTTATTATTCAATCACTTTTATTATTATATTCACAGATTTAACAGAAGTGGGTAAAAATCTACAAGCTTATCCTTTCATCCAGAGGCTCCAGGTTCAAATCCTAATCAGACATGACATTTTTCATATGCTACAAGATTTCCATTTCCATATTCCTGTGTTCAAACTTCAAGCTTCTGTGGTGAATAATTCATCTAGAAAAAAAAAAGTAGATTTATTAATTGTCAAGCTGGATAATTACACGTGTTTTAGTTGTATTTTTAAACTAACTGATTGTTAAGGAACTTCATCTATTGCATTAGAAAATATTAGCTAATGAAAATGTTTTCATCTGTAAAATTACAATACTTCCCATGATAAATATTCAAACAAAATTGAATGTAAATTTTTTTCTTTAGAAGTAAGGATTTAGAATAAATGTATGTCAGCGAATTTTAAAGCCCCATATTTTCCAACTTTTATTTTCTTCATTGCTTATTTTAGGAAATGTATTCATTATGTTTTGAATATCAAAACATAATGCACATAACAATAAAGTATCATGAACTATTAAGAAAATTAGTTACAAGATATTTTTAAGTTTATGTTTTCAACTTATATCAATTTGCTTCTGTCTACTGGGAATTTTGATCTCTTTATTATCTATACATTTATTTTCAAATTAAATAATTACACATGGAAAATTATGTAATTTAAAAAAAGAACATACTGCATTTAAACCAAAAATAACTAATATTTACAAAATGTTCACTCTAGAGTGTAATTAAAGAAGAAATTAAAATATGTGGTCATAAGAATCAGAAAAAACTGATACAGTTATGATTATCATCCGTTCTTTTTTATTTGAGTGTAATAAATTGCTTATCAGATTACATAAAGAATGAAATAACGAATGGGCATTGTATTATAGAAATAGTAAGAAGCATTTTCTAATTTCCATTTAGATATACAAGGTCTTGCATCAAAAACGGAAAAGCTGGATGTTTTTATACATATTGGTCCTTTTAATTTCATCCTTTCAGTTATTTGTTACTCTGAGCAGTGGCTTGATGCATCCAGTGAGTTGTTTCTTCTTAACAGATAACCTATTATAAAGAATGAAATCATCTTGTGGGTAAATATTACACAACTTCCTCATCTTGAACTCCCACCCCTCACAAGTGGTATTCTGCAGCAGTATGGAGCGTGTACAGCCAGTACATTATCATATCCATCATTAACTACTTATCAGAAATCTATTAAGGCAGCACACAAGTATAGTATTTTCAGTAGATAATTAAATTAAAAAAAAATTGAAATCAAATTTTTCAACAAACCTGCTTAAGGTATTTTACATTCACAATTAGAATATCTCATACAAAAAATTCTGAATGTTCATTCATATAATAAATTCTAATACATATATTTATTTCATGATTGAACTACTTCATTTCTTTTAGTATTATTGTTGAGTAACAGTAACATACAAAGGCAACTTTGGTAAATAAAAAAAACTAGCATAAGTATCATTTATATTATTCAGTTTAATTGTTATTTTAAATAATCTATCTTTATTATTCAAGATTTTTTACTCTTGTTGTCACTGCATAGGCAAATTTTGTTTTGTAATAGAATTTTGACCAGTTCATATTACTTTTTTATATCAATAAGACATGCAGGCAGTTTCTTTGGTTGATCTTTAATTGTGAAAGTTATGTTATTTTAATTGTGTAAGCATGTTTGTTAAAATGGCAGCAAACAGTCCTCACATTCGGAAAAAATGTATGAAAGCAATTTGTAGGGTATATAATATTTAAAAGAACTTATGCATAGCATATTTAATTGTATCATTAAGGAGATTTTTAATGCAATGAAGGAAGTGACCGCAACAATGTGTGCTGTATCAGTGCATACTGTACAAAATGTTTGTATTGAAGGTAATAAAAATGCATCAGCCCAAGACGAATTACGTAAACATTCTTTTGAATTTCCTGGGAAAAAATTCTCATATAAACTGGGAAACCAATCTGGATGATGGTAGAGCCAACTACCATTCTGCACTTTGTCAGGGAACAGCACAAAAAAGGTGGAAATTGTTTCATGGTTAGAGGAGAAGAAAATACTACACAATCCTTTATTCATAATTTTTTAATTACTGCCTATTGTTAATGAACACAGAAAAAATACAGACGATATAACCTTGATAACATTGCAACAGAAATGGGGTATGAAGTGATTCCACAATTCAGTATTGTATTATTACTATGGTTATGGGGAAATGAGGAGAAATCTTAAGCAGTGGAAGAGGAAAGAGCTCTTCATTTGCAAGATGATTTCAAATCTGTAATAACTTAGTTGCTTCTCATTTCTCTCATCTTCAGTTATTTGTGGAAAATCAGGCATTTTAATAAAATATGAATTTCATTTTACAAGAAAGAATTATCTTAAAGATTTTACAGAATTTCTGAATGCTGACTGTTGCACAGTTTCTGAAAACATGCATGTGAAATTCTTCATAGTTTGAACACTAAAGAAGAAATAAAGTTAGAATAATAGTTTTCTTCAAATTTTTATTCAAAAATTTAATGCTCGATATAGTATGAGGAATTTCAAACAAAATTATTTCTAAGCACATACTGATTTCAGGACAACTAAATATCAATTTCTTAAACAGTACTGAAAAGAATTAGCTGCAATCTTAAATGCAACATACAAAAGTTAGTTATTTTCTACCAGTTAGATGAACAATTTTTTTTTTGTGATTTTTGCTAATCTCAGACTGGTCAAGAATTTAAAATTCTGCATATGTTCTGATGCATTTTAGGTAAAATTCAGGTTAAATATTTATTTTAAATAATTATTTTTATTTAGCTTGGATCTTTATGGACCCGCCATTGGGATCTCCCCTATCTCATTGGGGCATTTTGACCTTTGCTTGAGTATTGCCAAAATATTCCTCCTTAGGGGAGTTAAATTTCCCATCCCTATCCTAACTACTTGGGGCTGGGTATGCATTGCACACACCCGACCACACATCACCCCCCCACATTAAGCCCTCATGCGACTCTCTCACACATCAAGGGCCCCCATGCATCTTTGGAATACCCCGACCAAGGACACTCTTGCCTGTGCCCTGGAGTAAGGCATTCTCAGCAATTGGGCTGCCTCCCTGGCCCTGCATGTTGCCACAATTTGACCCTGGCATACAGAATCTTTTTACACCCATCCCTGTTTTTCCTCTCGTTTTTTTTTTGTTTTTTATAACAGCTGTAAGTATTTGCGCCCTCCTGCTAGCAGATGTCATGAATATAACCAGCATGGATTAGAAAAAACACAAAAGAAGAGTAACATGGACGAACATGTTTTGATGGTGTGCATGCTTGTGAAGCCATACTGGTGCCCTATACTACTGGATATATGACATAGCATTATTATCATACATCTTTAATAAAAAAACAATACATATAAAAAACATCATCACATAATATACATATATAAGTGAAAAGACAGAAAAAAAGAATACGTGTTAAAAGTAAAATTCCAGATGCCAGAAGAATAAGGGATTTCAATTATCCCTTTTCTCGGAGCAACACTTCTTCAGTTTAATAGATGTTTACATTAAATAACGGTGAATGAGTGGATAATTTTAAGAATTCATGTTTCATGTAAACGTATAAAAAATCAACTGAAATTAAAAAAAAACAGAATTGTAAAACTTTAATTCTTGCAAATTATAGTAAACTGTATCATAAAATTCTGTGCAAAGACACGAGTACAGTATAATTAATACACATTAATAATAATGAAATTATTTCCAGATCTTCAAAAAAGTCTATGGTTGCACGAGATATTTAGTAAAAATCTGATAATATGTAGAAATTGGATGGAATAGTGAGTGAAATTCTAATAGAAAGTATGTTAGGTGTGACAAATATCTGATCTGATCCTATAGCATGATGGGGTGTAATATTGTATACATCCACAATTCTTAGAATGTACTGGATTAATAAATCCAGAAACAGATGACTTTTTTAATTGCTAATAAAACAAAAAATGTATGATTGTCTCTAGTACTATACCCTCTTTTATCTGTTTAGCTTCTGGAACCACCATGAGGTATTTCTTCAGTGGATGAATGAGGATAATATGTATGAATGTAAATGAAGTGTAGTCTTGTACAGTCTCAGATAAACCATTCCTGAGGTTTGTGGTTAATTTAAACCCAACCACCAAAAAATACCAATAACCAAGATCTAGTATTCAAATCAGTACAATACCCGTGCCCATTCTTAAGCCCTGGCATCTAATGAAGCAGGGGTATGGATACAAATACCTTGAATCGTATTCCCTTGTAATTTAATACATTTTGCATCAGACCAAACTAAAAATTATATTATTTCATTACTTTATTAATTTTAGACAGTCACTTTTCAAATAAAATGTGTATTGGTGCATTAATTAATTCATGAATTGTTCCTTACAATATTTATTATTATTGTTTTAACCTTTAATAAACTTTTGTTCTTATTTTACTTTAAAATATCTTCTTGAAAAAGTAACAAAATTTAAAGTAATTCATTCTGAAAGGTGTGAAATTATTGCATCATCATTATATGCATCAGTTGTTATATGTTGTCATATGTTATTGAAAAAAAAGCATATCTGTATCCCATTAAAAAGGCTTTAAAAAGTGCAGCATATTATTTTGGTGTTTTCATATCAACAGTTTTAATGATTGACTGGTAAAATAAAGACGGTTTAGACTTGCCCTGACTGACATTCAAATATATAGAAAAAGAAATTAAATATATTTTTCAAACATAATAAGCAGTCTACAAAATTTAAACTACATAACCTTTTGATTATTTTGTTTTATTCTTACTACATGGTAATTTTCAGAATAATATGATGTAGAATGACATACATTAGTCTGAATGTTTTTTAATGAATAAATTAACTAGAGAAGTTTGATCTCTCATGTTGTGAAATGCAACACAATTCCAGCAAATGTAATAGGAAATGGATCAGGGAGGGATAGAATGTAATCTTTTACAAAAATATAACTCATATACTATAAAAATGATATGAAAATAATATTCAAACTTTTTTCCATAATGAAAAAACTATGGCAGTCTTTTGGATAAGTCCCTCACCAGAGATTTTACATTGTATACTGTAAATAAATGAATCTATTTATTATTAACTGAAACAGCCAGTTACCATATATAATAATAAAAAATTATCATACTATAATTAATTTTAACATTTACTTTATAGAATATGTAATTTTTAAATAAAACAAAATAATGATTTTCCAGTACATGCCAAAAATGCCATGCAAGATCGACATTTAAACACAGAATCTCTGGATAAAAGGTTGAGAATTATCATTCCACCACAGAGATCATCATTGGTAGCTAAAACTGTTATATATGTTGCAATATTGATTTAAACTAGTTATTGGTTTGAATTTCATTTTGATGGCACCTCAACAAAACTCACACAGGGGCAGCAACCCATGTGAAATTACTCTCGGTCAGGCATGGCATTTTTCACACACGCTATTCATCCATCTCATCCTCTCTCTTAAGGTATATCTTAATGGTGGTTCCTGAGGTTAAACAAAAAAAAAAAAGAAAGAAATTACTCTCATCAAAGACTAACTTTGGAAAGTAATCTCCAAAATTAGTTCTGTTGGAGATTACATTTCAAAGTTAGTTTTGTTGACTTGCAATTTAGGAATTGAATGTCCAAAGGCTAAGGGAAGAAATCACAGATAGAAAATCACCACCTGGACTTCCAGTTTCATGGTTGCAGTCATGGGCACAGTCCCATGATTGCAATCCCCCAACTCCATCCTCTTGTCAAATAAATAAAAAATATATGAAAAACAAATATAGTAGTTAATATAAACAAAGTGGACAAAAAAAAAAAAAAAGATTATGTGGTATGTGCAACATGAATATACAGGGCATTTCAACTAAGAAAAGAGAAGTTACAGAACTGTTAAAGAAATAACACAAATATAATAGCCTTTACTGAAAAGAAAAATTAGGTCATGGTTTTGAAGACATCCCAACCCCCATAGGGGAAGACACCCACCAAGTGACGATTCTGGTCGCCACACCACCCCTCCTGTTCCTAGCCCTGAGGGGCTTTACTGGGAGTCGTCTTATTGACCTTCGTACTGATTATATATATCAGTCATCAGCCAGGCCTCGGTCGGGATGCCCCCAATGCAAATGCCGCAGTTGACATTTTTTTTTTACCTCTGGAACCACCGTTAGGTTACATCTTCAGAGGATGAGATGAACGAATTGTAGTGTGCGTGAAAAATGCCATGCCTGACCAGGATTCGAACCCGGGACTTCCGGATGAAAGGCCGAGACGCTACCACTTGGGACGGAGGCCGGCATGCGGTCAACATTTACCATCAGAGTAAGATACCTCAACAGCAAGCGCCCTTGCCGTAGGCTTAGGTCGACCTACATGTAGCCCTAAAACTATATAACTGCAGCGTGGAAGCGCAAAACCTCGCGCCTACTCTAAATCAGTCTAACTACCTATGTGACTTTCTGATAATCTGGTAATAATGGTTAGAGAACAATAATGAGAAAATTTTCAGAGCATTTTAAGCAAATGGAATAAAGATTAATTTCAAGAAGATAGAATATCTAACAGGATGAGAGGTAAGGGAACAAAATAAAAATAATTTAAAAGAGTAATGGAATTAAATAGTTGGGAATTATAATACCTAAGAAATAGGTACATTCAGAAATAAGTATAGTGTAGCAAAAAGCTATGCAGCTGTATAAACATGACTATATGTATGGGATTGAATACCAAGCACTGCAAGTAATGGTTTCTGCAAATGTTGGTAATTCTACGATATGTGCCGTTTGGTTCCAAAAGCTAATCAAGTAGATGACCGCTAGGGATGAGAAGGTGTGTCTGGTTTTTTGTTGTCTATTCAAAAGTTGCTGACCACCGAGTGTGAAAACTGAATTCAATACTTATGATTTTAACAATTTCTAGTGGACAAATCTGATTATTATTTTGGTTATGTTTTTTGTACTGATGAAGCATGGTCCCACTTGCATGTCCAAGCACAGAACTCATGTTAAAGTCTGCCAAAAACCTACATAAAATTCCCCTATGTGACCAGAAGATATTCAGGAGAAGAATAGTCGTCCTGATATGCCTATGAAATTAATAATCCTTGGATTCAACAAGTCAGCTGACTCGCGCATATAGTCAGGCAGTCCATGAAATAACTGCAAGATGTTTTCAGAGATAAAATCATTTCTAAGGGTTTATGTCCACCTCATTCTCCAGAATAAATCCAGAGTAGATTTTGCATAATCTGAGATTTTATACAAACTAATGTTATTGAGGAAATCCCCAAATTCTTCAGAAACTAGTATTTGTGACCAAACTGGTCAAACAACTTGTGAGCAAATTGGTATTCGTGAAATCATCAAGAACATGCCACATGAACAACTTGTGCAGTTTTCACAAACAAGAAGAAAGGCGTGCAGATATACCTGCATACATGTATATTGATTTTCATGGCAACCATTTTTAACTACTGTAAGATAGGTCAATGTTATGTGTGTACTAGTACATGACAAGAGTATGATTACTTTTCCAATGTACACTAGAAATGGACAAGCTAAATCAATTGTTTGTTATTGTCAAACAACAACAGAAAAAGAATGAAGGCTCAAACAAGTCAATGTGTAGTCCAAAGTGCTTTGACGTACAGTTTAGAAACATAGAATATGACCAAGAAAGATGAACAAGGAATAAATACAATTTAGATGAATTTTTACGAAGAACTAGTAGTATCCAGACTTGAGAATTTAAGGGATGGTGAAAAAAGAGAAATAAACCTAACAACATTTAAAAACTGACAAAAATAAGAAGCTGTCAGCCATAATGATGTCTTCTGATGCTCAAGATATTTCAGCTTTTATCTATTTAACAAATAAATAAAACGAATCTGTTTCTAAGAGAAGTCAATTTAGATGAATCTGTTTTGATGGCGCTAAAATGATTTTGAAATATTTAGAGCAAGTGAAGAATTAAATTTACTTGAAAAGGTTTAAAATATTCTGTCTAATAAAAAATTAAACATTCAATATTTTAATTAAAAAATTACTTTTCGAATTCAGTAAAAAGGATATAAATTGAAGCCTTTCCATAAAGTAGGAAGACTGTATTCTGCTAATATATTGGTGAATTAACAAATAAAAAAATAAAAATCTTCAGCCAAAAGGTTGTATGTACTGAATTGAAATCGAACAGCAATATAGCAGGCGTTAGATTGGCAAAAATAGACTATGTTGTAATCGAATGGTGAGTGAACTCATGCATCATCTCTCTCACTTGCAAAACTACTTCTATTGATGTTATTCCATTTATTTTTTAATATTGTCAGCCTGTCATTTCTATCGGTGCCCTGCTTAGCAGCTGCCACACTTTTTTCTATTCCGAGTTTTATGCTTTCAAATCAACTTGCTTTGAGTGCATGTTTGTTCATCTTTTGTAGATTTACAAAATAGTCAACAGTTGTATATCTGAAATTTATACTGGGTAATTGGAGAATACTATTGTACGACTATCTCACATTGGAAATAATAGTTGAATGTGACCTAATACATTCACAAATAATCCCTAGAACAGCTTCTACTGTTCTTTCTTTCAACATACAGTAGTTGTAATTTTTCGTAACATACATTTCCAAAGACCTATTCCTGTGAGTATATTCTACTGCATAATATTTATGTGCTAGTAACAAGACTGAACTATTTCTATGGATAAATTTGATTTTCAAAATTTCCTCTGATTTCTCAGAAAAGATCTAATGCGAACTTCACAGAGATAATTTAATCAGTCTGTTAGTGCACATTCACTCAGTCCTAATGCCCACACAAAATTTTAAACTAGTGTACTTTTATAACAGCGTTAAAAAAATAGAGCAATCATTTGTAAAGGAATGTTTTTTAAACCATCCATTCATAAACCAATCTTGGCCCTACAACTCTTACATAGCATCAATATAAATAGCATCTATAATATTACCAACAATAATTTTTATTGGAAAGATGTGAAGTTGTTTCATGTTAATTGTTACACAAACAAATATTATCTAGAATTCCTTTCAATTGTAAAATTCAGATATTTTGTCCTTAGAATCAATTAGGTGTACAATCTGGAATAGCGATATGATGCATTAGTGAAGATAAAATGATATTTAAATGGAAATTATTTTTTATTATGTTCGGGAAATTTTAAAAACATGTTTAAACACTCAATCACTAGTGATTATTATAACCAGCAGCATGGACAGATGTAAATTATAGTTGCATAAACAGATTAAGGATTGTTAATGTTACAGATTATAAATTAGTACATTAAATAATAATAATACATAAGTGTTTTTCGCCCTAAAAAAATTAATTTTCAACATATAATTATAACACTTAAATTCTGGCAAGAATAATGTAAAAGATACTTTAAAAGAAAATGAAATAATCCATACAAATGAATGACAACTCTAACATAGCATCACCAAGTCCTGTTATGTATTCAATATTCTGCTTTGTAAATCAGGCTATTGGTGACTTGATTTTTGGAAAAGATTGTGATCACAATAACTGGCAATCGCAGTAGAAAGTTTACATGGTTTATTATTATAACATTTATAGAACTTGTTTGTGTAACAAATACTATGAAATAAATAAAAATGACAGATTTCAGTGAATCTAAAGAAATCAACCAGTAATGTAAATTAAAATAAAGATTTTTCCACAAAAACAGACTGTAATAAAGTGGTTTCTGGAAATGGATTCATTTATAAAGCATTTAAACATAATAATAAGTTCTAAATTAATTTACATAACTACGATTTATGAAATTGTTACACCTTCATAAATGTAGAATATTTTAA
>JAAAKQ030152041.1:41058-53895 GCA_010016005.3 Zanna intricata
GAATATTTTAAATTGTTTAATTGAAATAATCTACATAAACTACTGGGGAACAAATAAGATTCATTATGAGAGTGTGATTAATTAAAAATTAACTGAAGTACACTGTTAATATCGACATTAAAGTTCAATTCAAATAAAACTATTAAATAGTAATTTTTATTTATTCATTATCGCAACTAAGGGTTAATAGCCACGCACTGTTTTTTGAATGAGTAACAAATTTCATAGTATATGAAAAATATCAAAGCTGACCAGTGTATTTGAGCATAGAACCATCTGGATGTAAGATAAGAGCTGCCCCTGGGCTACTTTGGAGATTGTCTTTCGGATTTGAAAACAGTTTTAACCTAATTGGTGAAATAATATGTTTAAGCCTGAAATATAATTACTTCTTTTTTAAATTCAGCACTTGACAATTAGATGAGTTCAGCAACATCATATTAGTGGTTATAGGATCTTGTATTAGCTAAATACAAGCACATGAAAAGTATGCATTAAATATTTAATACTTTTTGAATATAGAATCGAACTAAATAAAAATTTCTAAACACTCTAGCTTATCCAATATCTGTAGAACAACTTTTCTAATATATTTGTATAAAACAGCTTTTAAATTAAGTAAATGAATATGAAGAGTGATATCATTTAAGCAAATACTGCTTTACTATTTCTAAAATTTAAATAATTTTACTTAGGAAAGTGGGGATTATGAGTATCAATTTACAGTCCTTTAATTTCGTAAACATAAATAATACGACTATAAACAGCACCTATGAAAAACTTATGCTTTTTTTTAATAGCAAAATCTTTTTGTAAGTATAATACTCCCTATGAGAAGATTTAATGATTAATGGGCCAGAAATATAGATACAACTTAGAATTGCTGAATAATATTAATAAAGGTATGATCTATAGGATTCCTTGATGAGAAAAAAGTTTGCAGCAATTGATCAGTTTTTTACAATGAAATATGGCTAACAAAAAAAGTAAGTTTGCAAGCACAGATTTTTTGAAAAGTATTGGTTAATGCTCTTAAAATATGAATAAATAAGGATTACTTTACTTTAATCTTACAATGGAAATGTTTTAGTTTAAGAATATTTGATAAAATTTATGATTAGAAATATGGTAGGAAAACTGGACTAATGTTGAAGAAAGGAATTTCTCTCCACTACTGGAAAATTATAAGAAAATACCGTACTTGGAAATTTGTGCTGGATCGATCAAATATAACATGCATGCAAGAAATTAGTAATATTCTACAAAGGTAAAATTATGTACTACTTTAAAATTTTTGTTTACTTGGTGAAATATTAATTTTGTTTCCACCTTCTTAAAGTAAATTTTTTTTCTAATATGTACACTGCAATCTGTTCACAATAAATAAGCCACTCCCCACAGCCCAATGAAATGAGGATGATATGTGTGACATGTAAATTAGGTATAGTCTTGTACAGATTAAGTCTTAATTTAGATTAAAACTTATTTTTCTGGATGGAAACAGATTTCTTTTCTTTATGAATTAGCTAAAAAATGTTTATTTCTGTGTTTCAAGCTTTTCTGGGGTTAGGCAATGGGATGGGTAGCCTTTTATAAAGAGATATCTTTCTTGATATCACTCTAATCAAGAGAATGTAGATTTTAGTTTTTGAAAAATGCCAAATATAAATGTTATGAATTATTTGAGTAATAAATAGTAATAAACAGCTGATTACATAGTGATTTCAGAAAGTATGAAAATAATTTTTTCTTCCTTTTCATTTAACAGATATTTACAAAAATATAATATTAAAATAAACACTCACAAAAGTTTTGACGTTTAGATATAAGTTGTTTAAAAATGATTAGAGTACATTAAAAAAAAAAACAACAAATCAAAAACACATACATTAGCATGAATGAAGCATCTGTGTGTTTCAGTTTAACAAAAAGTGGAAAGAAATCTTAAAATGTAAATTATGAACATAATCTAATTAAAAAAAGGAAATCATAAATTGGATCATACTTATTAAAAAATGTTAACATAAATTTACATCTATAAAATTATATTTTTATAGTATTATTTAAAATAATTATTTTAGTGTTTGCAAGATAATTAGATGTAAAAGAAAAATAATAAGTTTATTTGGACAAAACAATTCGGTTGTACAATTTTCAAAAAATGTAATTATATTATATAAATATATTTTTTATAAGAACTTAAATTATGAATAAAATAAAAATGCAGCATAAATGATGGAGCATAACCAAAATTTCAGCAAAGAATAATGTTTTCAAAACAAACAGTAATTGCATTTTTTTGGGGAATAAAAAGAATAAATTCTTATTATTCAATAACATATTCTAGTTTACAAGTTGAGAAAGCAATGGATAAAAAATTAAGTAAAAACATTTGTATTGATAAATCATACTGTAATCCTGTAAATTTAACAGCATTGGTGTTAGCTAGTGGATCAGTAGAGAATCAGACAAAAGAATTTTTTCAAAAGTTAAATGGGGATGAAGCAGCAAAAGAGATTATTAATAAAATTATTGCAGCTAAAACTGCAATTGACGTAAGTTTACATATTTTTATTTTTAAATTATATATATTAAATTTACCTACTCTTCCAGTCTGAAATTGAGTAACTACTGTGTGCAAATTTTGCATTGTAAATGAGATCCAGCTTGATGTTTCCAATTCATCTGCAATCCCTTGTAATGTAGTATTACAAAAAATAAATTGTGGGGAAAATATAGCCAAATAAATATATTGTTAAGCTATAGTTTGTGAAATCTTCATCACTGCTTCATTATATCAATATAATTGCAAGTCTTTTTTAACTTGTGTAGTCATACAACAAATGTTCATAAAAATGTATTTAGTTATATTGATTTTGTATATATTTATTCTTTACCTCTAGCACAAAGTAGAAAGAAATGTTTTTTATCAATGGGAATGACATGAATTTATCACATTTGTTGAAAAATACGTAGACTAGCTGGCCAACAAATTTAACTCAAGTATTAATGAATTAATTTAAAAAAAAAAAACTACATTTCTCTAAAATTTACTTACACTTTGTTTTGGGTAACATTTAATAAAAACTTAAGTACGTGTTCTGTTATTTTTTGTGTTATTAATTTTTGCAGGTACTATTAGTCAATAAATTCCAACACATTGTTTATATCATCATATGTAGACTAAAGCCCAAGACACTGCAGTCAAGGTACAAATATTATTTTATAGAGCCAATTCCTGCAGTGAAAAGATGAAGATATTGCTTTAATTTTGAGTATCACCTATAGGTTGTGTAGGCTTGATGCATTGTTGTTTTGGATGTAATTTGCTTCTAAAACCAGTGAATTACCGTAGTTTTCAGTGAACAAAGTTTGTCAAGTCACTAATTATGAAATTTATTGCTCTTGCCCACTAGATTTTCTCTAATAGTCACATGGAATAGATGCAAGATAAGTTTTTGAAGACTACTCTATTTCTTTGTGTTAGTAGGAAAATAAAGTAGACAGAGCAGAAAAAATCTTACAAAAAGCTATCTTAATCGGAGAAGAAGCAGATGGTTTACCAACTGGTTTAGCATGTGCTTATGAGATGTTGGCTAGCATTGCCTGTCAAAAAGGAGATTTTGAAAAAGCTGAACATGTGGTGATCAGAGCACTGAAAAAATTTAAATCTTTTAAATATTCCTGTTCTAACAATATTGTCATTAGCTTCTCCATGAAACTTGCCCGACTATATCAAGAAAACAATAAGTCTGAGGCTGCAGAAACAATTTTCAGGTATGTTTTCTATTCATACAGATTTTTTAACTAAAAAAATAAAAAATTATATATTAAAAGTTAAAACTCGCTTTAAGAAATTAAAATGAGATTGCAATTACAGAAGATTTTTTTCAAAGCTAATTATGTGCTTCTTCTATAGTGAAGTTCACCTGTGTGGCATTTATAAACATAAAAAAATTGATAAAATGAAATTTATCAAAGTATCTCACTTTTCACACTCTACAAACATTTTTTAAATTATTATAAAAAATAAATATTTTTGGTTATTTTTTACCCCTATTACAATTTCATGAAATAAACTGTACAAGTTAACCTATCATTTTGATAGTTTTTCTGCAGAACTTTTCTGATATCTAACAACTGAAGTAGACTAGTATCATATTAACAACTAACAAAATGACGAAACAATTTATCCACAAAAAAAAATACACTAAGAGATTCATTAAAATACAGGTTATTATTCTTTTAGGTATTGAAACAATACCTAACAGTGGTCCCAGAGGTTAAAAAAAAAGTATGTTATACATTTCATGATGATGTAAGGTATTTTTGAAGACTTGGTAGAAGGGTCAGCATATCGTATATACAAATTGCATATATTGATATGAAGATTTCTGTTAGCATGTCAACCTTTTATATTGCTGTCATGAAGGATATGTAGAATTAGTAAGTTTTCACTCATATAATGTCGATGTATTATTTATATCTTACTTTGGAAGTGATGGTGAATGGATCCTAACTATTCAAAAATATTTGCTATTTCAAACATTTGATCGTCCTCTTGTAGTTCAGGAGGAGGAATTAATCATTTGCTAAAATGTACGTACTCCTGATTGTGTTCTGGATATCTTTCAGTATTTTTTTCAACATCTTAAGATATATCTTAAGAAGATATATCACTTTCTGTTTTATTTAGATATTAAAAAACTTAATTAAACTGGATGTTGTTAAAGAGGGACTTATTAATCAGTAATGTCAAATCCAATCTGCTGTGCTGTATGATAAAGAAGAATAGAACCATATTTTGTGTAACATTCACATGAACTAAATTATCAAAATATTCTGGTCTGGATACCTACTTTCAGTTTGCCCTAAACCACACAATATGCTGCACCCCCAACAGGTCGCTGAGCACATTCAAGCAAGCAACTGATTTGTGGTAAAATTAGAAGTTACAGAATTAATGTAATGCAACTAATTGATGATCACTAATTGATGCATTAATGCATATATAAGTTAGTCAATCAGGTCAGTTGCTTACCAAGTTAATCAGGGTGGGGAATAAACCCATGTGCGACTAATATAAAAAAATAAAATAAATGGTCATGTGTCAAATATTTGCATTGATGCTCAGAATTAAAAACTGTAAAATCACAACTAAAATATGTTAAATAATATTTAACATTTTAATTCTGAATGAAATCATTAGCATTGTAACTGTTGATGGAGTTGAGTGGATGCAAGCAAGACTGTGGAGAATTTCAAATTTTTATATAATACAATTTACTTTTTCAATAAATCAAAATTGTCGTTGACCAAATTCAATAAGTCAAAAAATGTTAATTTTAATCTATCTGTTAACAGAAAATGCCTTGATATACAGGAAAAAAAATATTACAAAGGACAGACAGATATTGAGACATCAAAATTATGGGTAAATACATTGTTCTGGTATGGCAAATTACTTCATGAAAAGCAACGTTACAAAGAAGCTGTGAAATGTTTTGAAACATGTTATCATTTATCATGCCAAGTTAATTCTGTTCAAATTCCTCAGGTATATATTTTTTTTCTTTACATTAGTAGGCATAAAACAATGTGTAAAATATACGACTTCTTCTTAACAAGTTAATAATGCATTTTTTGGGGCTATGAAAGTATTTTCAATTCTTTTCAATAGAGAAATGTTAAAAACACATCATATTATTTTAGAAAATAACTAATTTATTTTTTACACAAATTTGAAATTTTATGAGAAATTTAAATCCTGCCGTTAGCATTCAAGAATATAAAAACCAACCACCAAAAGAATTTTAAACAGTTCTTAACTTTCAAAAGTACATTTTCTTCAAATAAATTATTTTAAGTATCAGTATTAGGAAACTTATTTACTTTTCCTAGAACATAATAGGTTCTTCAAAATGCTGATGAGAACTTTTCAGTCAAAATAATAATTTTCTAATTTTTAAACCATTGTGAACATGATAAAAGTGAAACTTAATACATTTAGATATTTTTAATAATTAAAAAACAAAAATTAACTGCACACTTATATTTTTACAAATTGTTATGAAAACCAATTTTCTTTCATTTCAGTAAAAAAAAATAAAATAAAAATAACACTGATCAAGATGATTTTTGTCCTGCAAATACCAATAGGTATACTTAATATAATTTTTTATCCTGTTTTCAAATATATATTCAGAATTTCTCAAATCACCCACAGCTTTTTTGTTGTAGTGACTTTTTAAAAATATTTCATTAAGTTTTTTCATTCATTTGTTCATTGTCAGGTAAAAGCTTTTACAGTATTGTAAGTATGATGGAACCAAATGAGCTAACTCAAAGGATAGCATTGCTACTGTTATGCAGGTTCAGACTTGTATAGATATATACTAACGTGATCTAGTAGTGGAGCACATATTCATCAGAACAATGTCAGTTTTGAGATAGTAATGAACCAATAAACATGTCAATGTGTGAGTGCTTTGTGTCTCTGAATTATTGTGTATTACATGATTACAACTTTATTTCCTTTAATTAATCATTACTTACAAAATGCCTAGAATTTATTTAAATCATCCTAACAAATTTTGTTATGTGTGTGGTGAAGTGATCTAGTCCCACAAGCGAAACCTATCCATTAGTAAAAGTGTTGTGAACTTTATTTTGGTTGTAAAGTCTGGTACCAAACAAGAGCCTGAGCCTCATATATCTATTGTTTATCATGTTCTAGGCTTCTCTCTGCATGGAAAAATGGCATATGCCACTTGCCATTTGCTATACCTTTGATTTGGAGGGAACCCAAAGATCACTCTTCTGACTGTTGTCTGCTTAACAAACATTAAAGGGATTATGTCAAAATCAAAACATACAGTGGCATATCCTAACTTGCAATCTGCAATGAGACCAGTTTCACACTGCAAAGAATTGTCCATGCCAAAGCCTCCAGAACATATCAAATTAAATGAAAAGAACTCAGAGTCTGATGGAAATAAGGAAGAAAAAGAAACAGATTCTGGTGATACAAATTTTGAACAAATCAGTTCATCTGAGCCTAATTTACTGACTCAAAAAAATCTTAATCTCATGAAATTTAAAGTTATTCAAAAGTATCTGAAATGCTAAAAAAATAATGCTTAAAATGCTAAAAATAGCTTCCCAGCTAAAAGCATGGAATCTTCAAAAGAATACAAAGATATCTACTTAACATAATTGTTATTCTGAAGTTAAAGACTATTTTTCTGAAGAAAAATAATTGAAAGAAAAAATAAATTTTCCTCTGATGTTAATTTAAAAGTTGTACTTCCGCTTAATGGCAATAAATTCCCATTAGTATCTGTGTCTCATTCTGCTAGTATGAAAGAAACATATGAAAACTTTAAATTTATATTTGATAAGCTTCAATAATTCTGTTATGAACAGAATTTTGTGGTAATTTGAAGGTAATTGCACTTAATCCACAGTCTGCAGCTTGGTTACACAAAGTATTGTTGGTTTTGTATGAATGGGATAGTAGTAGGGACAGACAGAACCATTTCATTAGAAAAGAATGGCCCAAACATAAATTACTCATTTCTGAACAGAAAAATGTGAAACATGATCCATTGTGTAATCCTAAAGATGTATATTGTTAAATATCAAATTGGGATTAATAAAGAATTTTGTCAAGGTCATGGATAATAATTTCCTGGTTTCATGTACTTACAATAGAAATTTCCTAAAATAATGATGCAAAAATTAAATAAGGAATATTTGTGGCTCAACAAATACAATCATTAGTGTATGATTAAAAGTTTAAGGAACTATTGAATCCACTGGTGAAACTAGCAGGCAAACATTCAAAAATTTAACTCTTGAGTTTTTTGTGAACTCAAAAGGCAGAAAATTATCATGATATTGTCAACAATCTTATAAAAATTTGGGTTGCAATATGTCCTTAAAAGTAAACTTCCTGCACTTGCACCTAGCTTTCTTCCCAGAAAATCTTGGCGCAGTGAGCACTTTCATCAGATTTTCCAACTATGGAAAATAAGTATCATGGCAAATGGAACCATTTTATGATGACAGATTGTTGTTGGACCATCATGAGGGTTGCTCCACAGGTGAAATATAGCAGAAAATCATCATCTCTCACTCTCTAGGGTCAACTGTTTGAATATTGTGAAGTTAAGAATGCAGAAAGTATTAAAATGTTTGAAATTATAAATGCTTGTCTCTCAGAAACGTTGTGTGAGGAGAAAAAACTGATATCATAATTTAATTCTGGAGAAAAAATTCTATCAGAATCACATATTTTTCTTACTGAGACAAAAAAAATTCTTTTTTCTTCCCCAGTTTATTCTATTAGAACAATTTCAATTATTCATACATCAACTGAAAATTCAGCATAAAAAGATTTCTCCTAACCAAAAATTATCTCCGATTAGCAAAAAATCACTATGCAAGAATATTTTTGCTAAATAATATTTGAATATTAAATGTACAAGAGCAAAGGAAAGAAGTGAATATTTTAACTATTACAAATTTATGATTATAATCTTGAAAAGTAGCAGCAACATTGAAATAGTAGATATTATATTTGACCAGGAGGCATTTACCATATATCAATATTTACAATTTCATTAGATATTAGTAAAATTATTTATTTAATTTATCAATCAACATAACTAATAATAATTTCATTGAAAAGCAAACTTTTGGGAGTAGCTTACGTTATGGATGATTAACTACCAATGTAAAGCATTATAAAAGATAACAAATTTTGTGGACTGCACAGCTCTTGCAATTTCACATTCAAATACTTGTTAGAAACAAGATACTTTTTATTAAGAAATGTTTTGTATCAAGGGTATATACTGAAAAAAGGGTAAATTTTAAAACACATCGCCTACAGTTTTTACCGTATTTTGATTTCTTATTGAGCACTTACACAATGAATTAATACTTCTTGGACAATCTTAATTTTCATGAAGAGAAAATTCTCTATAACTGTTCTCAAACAAATAAACAAATTGCAAGGCACTACAAAATACTTGCATAACAAAAAAGAGTGCACTGAAAAGATTGAGTGAGATTAAATATACTTGTACATTTAACTATTTTTTTAATTTTAAACCTCTATACTTAAAAATGGTTTAATATAAATTTCTACAAGGACATTAAATATTTAAAAGGTGGAAAATAACAATAAATAAATTAGTCACAAGCAATTTCAGTTTTTAATAACTTTAGTAGTACTTAACTAAAATTAGTTAATCCTTGTTCTAAATTGGTTTAGCCCTAACTAGGAACTATGAATATAATCTTAAAATAACTCAAGTTAACCTAATAAAACATATAGTTAAATAATTACTGGTGTAAAGATTAAACTATAGCGAACAAGAAAGAAATTCTTGTTTTGTATAACTGTCATATAAGGCTCATACTAACGGTTATCTATATTTCTCTTCCCTGTCTATCCTTATTCCAACTGTTAATAACCTCAGATCCTATAATATATCTTGCAACATCCCAAATTATTCTTCTTACTATTTCCTTTTAGTCATCAAACTTTGTATACATCACTAGAAGAATTATTGTATCTTTAATGTGATTATTCTTAAACTTGATGTTTGGATAAAAATTGGACAAGATAATTGGTCAAGATAATATACTCAGTAAGTACAGAATATTTCATATCAGTAAGTAGTATTTAATATTAAATAAATTTACAATAGCAGACTGATTAATTATTTCTGACATAATAAAAAAAAGAAAGCATATATACATTCAGATGGGTTCATAAATAAAATAATCTTATCATAAAAAAATACTGTGGCAGATTGTTGAAATGTTATTGGTATATTATTTGAAATGTTATTCTATTAAACAATTTGTTTGTCATGAAGTGGTAATTATGAGACTGTATTTTTATGTCCTTCTATATAGACTACTTTTTTTTTTAATTCTAGGTAATGGTTATCTTGCATAACTTAGCAGAAGCTGCATACTACAATGGAGATAAAGACAAAGCTTTGCGTCATCTTCTACATGCTGTTATGTTAGGTCGTTTAACAACGTTTTCTGAACTACCTGTATTCTATATTAGAATAGGAAACCTCTATACAGAGAAAGGTGAATATATTGAAGCTAAATTATGGTATGAAGGAGCACGAACACTATCTAAAGCTGTGAAGAATAAAGATCAAGAAGCAGAAGCTGAAGCTACTTTAAAAAATATAGATAACCTTATGAAAAACATATAACATTTACTGTTCTTTAGTTCAATTTCAATAAAGTAAAATATTCTACTTGGAAATTAAACTGGTTTATAAAAATATTGCAAACATAATTAATATGTACTATGAACATTCATATAAGAAAATACTTTTTCATAAAATAATTCTCTAAATACTAAAATAACTGTATATTTCATTATTTAGAATCTTATCTACAAGTAGTACTATCAGTAATAGTACTACGTGTAGATTTATTCTATTTACCTAATAGTTACTACTTTAATATGAATAACTGAAATTTTTACTTAATACTACAGTCATATAGCAACAGGAATGTGTACAGGACTAAATTATTTCATCAAAATCATGTAACTCTCTGTAAAGTATGTAACAGCACATTAAATAAACTAACAACTCCATTAATTTGTGTTGTTTTAGTGTGATTGTTTTGTTCACTAGTTAAATTGTGCATTGTAAACAATATTTTTCAATAAATCTGAACAAAATATTCTTATGTAAACTGGTTAATTAATTACAATTTTAAACTGTATTAGAAAATTTAAAGAGATAACATAATCAATGTAAAACAGTCCTACTCAGCTGCATGTAAAATTTTTATGATAGGTAGCGTAAAAAGAAAATGTCATCCACACATCAAAGAACATACAGTGCTTTGGTGTCACTCACACAAACAGTAATTTTAAAATGTACATGTTCACAAAAATCTGGTGGAAAAATGTTATTAAAAATAAAACTTAATTCCAAAGTGCTGGAATCTGATTATCATAATTGGCGCAGTTTTATTTTTGGCCAAGGTTCCCAAAATTGATTATTTTAATAATTTGCATTTTAAAAATTCAAGAATGTTGGAGCAGTAATGAAGTAATTTATAAATTATATTAATAACCAAATAACCATTATGATATTAATCATATTAACCACCCAGTGTGGGGAAAGCTGCAGCAGGGATTCTAGTATTCTAAAATTTATTAAATTTGTTTTTAAAAAACACCCAATAGGAAATTAGATTTTTTTCTTTGATAAACTATGTGGTGTTCAGTTTGAATTGGAGTAAAAAAATTTCATCATTATTGGAGCAGTTTTAACAGTAATTTTATGATTGTAAAAAATGTGATTTGGATCACATATCATTACTCGTATTAGATCAAATGTGTGTTACTTTACTGATGATCTCATGTTTCGGACTTATTGGTCCTATTATTATTTTATACAAATAGTTTGTGCAGTCATTATGACAACTCAAAATTAATTGGGATGAAATGATTTGGGTAAAAACCCAAACCTTGTTGTAGTACAAGGTTTTTATCAGAATTATTATAACTGACCATAATTTAGTGATAATGAAATGTAGATTGAGTTTTAAAAACCTGAAGAAAATGTGTCAGATGTACCGTTGGAATTGAGAGAAGCTTGAGAAAGAGGAGGTAAAAAAAGAATTTTAAGGAAGACATTGCAAGAGGTCTGAGTAAAGACGATAAGGAAGAAAATATAGAAGAAGAATGGGAGAAAGTTAAAAAGAAATTCTTAAATCAGCAGAAGCTTACTTAAGCGGAACAAAGAGAACTGGTAGAAAATCTTGGATATCGAAAGATATATTTCAGCTGATGGATGAACATAGAAAGTATTAAGTCTGCTAGTTATGAAGAAGGAAACTGAACTATCGACAGTTAAGAAATACCATAAACAGGAAGTGCAAATTAGCGAAAGAAGAGTGGATTAAAGAAAAGTGTTCAGAAGGAGAAAGAGAAATGATCATTGGTAAAATAGACAGAGCATACAGGAAAGTAGAATTTTGTGCTACATAAATTAAAAGCTAATAATGTGTTAAATAAAAGATGGAATACCGATTTATAATACGAAAGAAAAGATCGATAGGTAGGTAGAATATATTGAAGAGTTACATGAAGGAAATGAATTAAAAACTAGTGTTATCGAGGAAGTCAAAGAGGATGAAAAGGGAGATGCAATACTAAGTTCTGAATTTAATAAAGCATTAAAAGATCTGAATGGCAGAAAGGCTCCTGGGATAGACAGGATACCAGCAGAATTATTGCGCAACGCAGGCAAAGAAGCAATAGATAGATTATACAAACTAGTGTGTAATATTTATGAAAATGGGGAAGTTCTGTTAGACTTCAAAAATAGTATTATTTTCATGATTCCAAAGAAAGCAGGAGCAAATAAATGTGAAGAATACAGAACAATTAGCTAACTACTCGTGCATAAAAAATCTTAAATTTGGTTTCAGGAAAAGTATAGAAACAAGAGAATCAATTTTAACACTCAGATTAATAGTAGAAGGAAGATTAAAGAAACACAAAACAACATACATGGCATTTATAGATTTAGAAAAGACATTTGATAATGTAGACTGGAATAAAATGTTCAGCATTTAAAAAAAATTAGGGTTCAAGTATAGAGATAGAAGAATAATTGCTAACATTTACAGTAACCAAACTGCAACAGTAATAATTGAAGAGCATACAAAAGAAACTGTAATAAAAAAAGGAGTCTGACATTGATGTTCCCTATCCCTGTTACTTTTTAATCTTTACATAGAACTAGCAGTTAATGAAGTTAAAGAACAATTTAGCAC
>JAAAKQ030152042.1:0-30976 GCA_010016005.3 Zanna intricata
TCAAGGTCAATGCCCCCTCCCGTTGCCGCGTACTAGCAGTTCGAAAAACATGCGTTTCCTCTGCACAACCCTGTATATATACACACACACACGCGCGCGCGCACACACACACACACACACACACACACACACACTGAGTTTTCAAATGTTACCAGTAAAATTAGTAAGTAAGGAAAATTACCGCCATAAGTCACTACAAAATTTGAAAAAATTAATGTAAAAATTGCCTATGATGATTTCTTGTGTGAAAATGATTAGGATACACAAGTTGAGTAATTCAAGTAATGATTACAAAATCAATTTATTTTTTTCAATTATTAAAAAATTTGAAACAATTTTAAAACCATTAGCACACATAGTTTAAATGGAAAAAGGATAAAAGCTTTGTCTTACTGAGTCTGAGTTGGAATTTTTACCCTAAATCAAGCACCTTCAGCAATATTAACTATGGTATTTTATAGATTCAAAAATTCAGATCATAATTATTTAGACACCTTGGAGGTGACAAGAACATGAAAGATGATTTCCAAAAGTAAAAGATCTATTTATCATGTGATTATTAGATTCAGAAACTAAAATTTTCAAAATGATTGAGAACAATCAACTAATTAATCAGAAATTAACTAAAATTTTCTTCTTATTCTGGACAGATGTGAAATCTTTTTTACTTGTTTGGTTATTTTACATTTTAAGCGTCTGATTTACCTGTCACTGATGAGTCTTTGACAGCTCTTCTACAAAAAAGAATAAACAGTGTCAGAAAGAACTCGTACAGAATGGTAATCAGAATCTATACATCAGATTTAAAATATTTTCTATTTCTATTATTATGGTGGACTTAATCTAGAAATTCTAAAAACTAAATGAGATTACATGATCATTTTTAAAATTCACTTCAACTTTTACAGATTACAAGATTACAAGATTACATTCAAGCAGCAGGTATTCTTCCTATCCACAATCCCTTAAGAGATCTGAACCTTTTTTCCTAGATGGGTGCACTCTATTACTAATAATACATACACACATATTAATGATGTGAAATGTATATGTTTTATCAAACCATCATTGGAAGTTAATTTAATAGCAAATTGAACTACTGTTGGACTATATATATATATATACCTTTATAATTATATATTCATATACTATATTTCATTTTAAAAATAATATTAATAAATTAATTAAGTTACATTTGGATAATTAATTTAGATATTTAAAAGAATTTTGAAATGTGTTTTACCATTCTTGTTATTACAGATGTGATATTTGGAATGGATAGTATTGGGTCATGGAAAATGGAGGAGCAGTTATGAGTAAAAGTCAGTCAGTCGCTTTTATCTAATACAGTATACATCTACAGATACATGAAACCAGGAGCAGTGAGTGCTGCCTTCTACATTTGCTTCCATCTCTTAACCTCTTCAAGGCTATTTTCTTTTATTTCTTTTTTATGCACTGAAAAATTAATTTCATTCAAGGAAATTCAGTCACAAAGTTTGTAAGTTTGACTGATCTTTGTGCCTGCTATTCTATCATTACTTTGAATTTGATAACATACATGTTTTTTACATATAAGTTAATGATTACTATTTTAGTTACTAAAATTAAAGAAAATTTAAAGCAATGAACTTATGGCTTATGTAATTATGTTATAGTTTTTCATTATATCCCCATTATCATTATTATTTCTTTATTATAACTGAGAATACTGTTACTGTAACTTATTATAACTGAATTATTATAAGTTATTGTAACGATTAAACCAAATCCTGACTTCCAGGGAGACAGAACATAGAAATGTTATTTAAAAGATTTCAAACAGATTAATCCCAGGTTCAAGCTGATGGCACCATAGGGACTCACAACTATTTATATAACATCAAAGTTGTCATTCCTTTATGTTTAATTTGAATTATAGCAGTCTCCATAATTTCCATTAGTTTATGTGTATTGTTTGGAAATAAGGACTATTAAATTTTTGTAAAAATTTATGGTGAAATTATAACATTATGTTTTTTGTCCTAAGGTTCTGACTATCAGTGTACTAACTGAATACTGATGAAGCAAAGTTTTATATTAATATGGAGAATTTAATTCTAAGAAGCATACCGTTGAACAGTTTCTAAAAATTGTTATGTTGTGATTTTTGGTAAACCAATTAATGATATTGTAAAACTGACTTAGTTATTTATATGTTGAAATTCACTATAATTGTGTAACTTGAGTCACTGGTGGGTTACTAATGCATAATAATGTTGCAATCTTTTCCATTTCAGTTTGGTAGTAATACCTACAGTCAGGATGTTTAACCCTTTTGTGAGTCAACATGCTTTTATGTGAATGTTTAAGGTGTAATGGTATAAAAACTCATATCTATTCATGGTAAACAGACTATGCTTTTATTTTTGGAACGACTGACAACAGTAGAATAATGTTTTAAAAGCTTGTTGACTAGGTAATTTCAAACTCCAATGAAGGAGCTGAAGCAATTTTTTTGGCACTTTTAATATATGTACAAAATTTTAATTGTGTTTTTTCTGAGTCAAGACCATGGAAAGGAAGTCAGTTGTTTCCTCAGAAGCTAATAGCTCCATGATTTATATATCTGTGGTTGACTTCTTTTTTCATAGGACAGCATACAGAGTGTATTTATGTATAAATTATAAGGGAATATTATTGAGGTAAAAGCAATTCAGAGCTATGATTATCATTAATGACCCTGACAACCAAATTGGTGCTGCATGAAGCCTTTTTGTCACGTACAAAACGCTTCTGCTTTATAGGTATGATGTCAGATCTGATGCAATAAGCAGATTTTTGTTGAGCTTGTAGATGTTTTGTACTTATTATTCTACCTTCTAATTCTGTTGGTCCTTTATCATGGAGCGGAATTGGTTTTTCTCTTTGTACATCTTGGATGAAGTGAAGTGAGATGACTAGTGTTAAACTAATTAATATTGTCAAGAATTTTAAAGTGATACTTAACAAGGATATTTATGATACGTCTGCTTAGGTATTAAAGAGATACTCAATGTTAAAACTGATCGTCTGACAACATACTTTCATCTGTTTGTGGGATGGGTATTTCCCTGTCCACAGAAGCATTTAAAGTCAGTTCCTATTTTCAAGAAGTGTAACCCAAATCTTATGGTTAATTACAGATCTATCTTCCTTGTCCCTGTGTTGGAAAAAGTCTTGAAGGCTGTCATGGATGTGCTACATTGAGGCTAACCATTTCTTTTCTTCTGAGTAGTATGGCTTTCATTATTAAAGCTTGAACTCTTCAACAATTGGTTGAAATTTAAGCTTTATAGACACTAATGATAGCATTTTACTTATCTTTGTGACTTACTCGGAACATTTCCAAATTTGTGTTACCCCAGAAACTTTTGAATCAACAACAGTTGGTTTTAAATTTAAGGCAGGACCATCTTTTGAACCAAAACCAGGTTTTGTTCATTGCTGGCTTCTAGTGAACTTCTTTTGAACTGTGGTATCTTTCTTTTTCTGTTTAGCCTCCGGAATTACCGTAAGGTATTACTTCAGAGAATGAATGTGAATGAAGTGTAGTCTTGTACAAACTCAGGTCGACCACTCCTGAGAAGTGTGGTTAATTGAAACCCAACCACCAAAGAAAAGTGGTATCCATGATCTAGTATTCAAATCGGTATAAAAATAACTACCTTTACTAGGATTTGAACTGTGTTATGGATCAATGTTCTGCAATTGGTTCATTTCTGTTCTCGTTTGAAAGGTTATTCTCTCTTTATATAAGTAGATGACACTATATAAATAATTAGAGACAAAAGGCTCCTCATAAACTTCAGAAACCTTTATTTTATCCAACAGGAAAAAATCCTGGTTTATAGCAAACAGATTCATATTGAAAGAAATGAAATTCAGTTGATCTGAATCTGCAGAGGTCCTTCATGCACAACTTATAAATGAGCTTAGAATCCTTAACTCATTTGTATCAGTATGTCTATACTACATAATAAATGTTCATCCAGACTGATTTTTCTGATGAGGAAGCTAAAGGGGAGCTGCATCAAGCAGATTCTGTTATGATTTAATATGCCCACCTCCAAAGCTATTAACTGATTTTTGTTATTGTGGGGCGACATATGATTAGTTTTTTGAATATGCATATGCTTTAGCAGATTACTTAAAGTGAACCTTTGTAGACGTTTAACCATTTGGACCTTCATACCATCTTTGAGGATTACATTTTTTTGTCATGTACATAAAAAAATTACATGTTCATTCAGTAGGATAAGATTGCTGATCACATACAAGGCTTATGACAGAGTTAATATTTCAAGAGTCACTCAAAAGTAAAAATAAGTTTTTTCCTTTTGGTTGTGTGAATGTCTAATGCTGGATAGTTTTAGATAATGGATCCTAGAAACCTGACTGGTATAGTCAGGAATTGATTAAGAAAACAGTTTTCCTTGTCCATTATACGCTTGCCTCTGATAAGGACAATTGTAGTTTTCTGTGACATAATAGACAGTAAATGCCATTAATATTTCATGGCTGAGTTCAGGAATATTGATCAGAATATATTTCTTGGTTTTGCAACTTATAATCTGTGTAACCCAGTGTTCCAGTGAAGCACTAGAAGTGCTGGAAATACTAAAGTTCTATAGTTATTATTCCACCCAACAATCGTATTGTAAATCAACCCTAGTTCCTGTTCGCAATACTTAACTGTTGAAAAAAAGAATGTGCAAGAAAGAATGAAAAGTAGTTACTGCAATTGGATGTAAACGAAACACTCATATTTAAGAAATCGCCAACAATCCATATTCTCAGTTACAGAAAGATTCATATTATGTCTTCAATATAATATACTAAATTGCTGTAAAATGATTTTTATGGCATCATAATATATATAATTAAGAAATATTTTGAGGAGTGTCCATAGTTTACAATATTGTAAGTAGAAAATGATTAGTAGCTATGATGAACTGACTGTGAAAGAAATATAAAGAGTTAAGCTGAGGAAACTAATGCTTGCAGCAAATCTATTACAATATTCAATGAATAGTTATTTAACTAATTATTTTATCTAGTTCTACATTTACATTAACTTCATTTGAAACAAGAAAGCAATACTGGCCTCCAAATAATAGTATGATGCATATACCACAGAAAAACACAAATTACATTTTTATTTTGGCTGGTTTGTGGTTGTATCAAGCTTGCTGTGATGAGTGGATGATTGATGGATCAAGAATATTCTTCAAATATTCTTCAAGAATAAGAAATTTCCTATAATCCAGTAATTCAATAGAATTTAACATGTCACATTTTTTGCAATTATAATTTATTTAAATGTCATTAATTACTTGTATATATTGCACATCATTTTACATTAGCAATCTTTTTAATTATCTCAGCCTATAAACAGTGGTCACTAGACATTCTACGTCGACCTGTTCAATTCTATACAGCGAAATAAATAGGCATTCTCAAAAACAATATTACGAAATTTAAATCACTAATAATAATAAATCAATAATTTGTAGTTTATAAGTAAAAATAAGTGTTGAAAAAATCTCAGTTACCGATAATGCGTGATTACCGGTATTACTTCTAGCATCTATTCTAGAAATTTTATCATATGAGGGTTTCTGAAGGTTTGCACAATGATCATCACAAAATATACGATTCATAATCATTTACCGCAAACAAATTAGAGGAGAAACAAACGTACAGATTAAACGTCGATTAGCGGAATTAAATGATAAATTTAGTTTAAATATCAACGAGTTGTAAATCATATTATTTTACACTACCAACCTTTTTCGCCTTAATAAAATTTCGAAATATACTTATCGTAAAATATACTAATTTTAACATCACATTATCTTGGATAGCAGTTTGGTACTTTACTCGTCATTCTAAATAATGTAGTATGTCCTTTGGATTCGATTTGGTATTTAAATACGGTAAAATACAACTAGGAAACAAGTGAACTAGTTAAACATTTAAGTTTAACATGTCAAGTAGTATCTTGACAAAACAGTACCGTATATATCAAACAAATCTTACCATTTAGGAATTATACTATGGTTATGTGTTTACCCTTTTAGTTTTTACTTAAAAAAAGATATTTTTATTTGATGATAATCCCTTAAAAAATAAATTATTTTCGATTTTAATTAATTATTTTACGATTTTTTTTGAGGCAGCGACAACGTAATCAAGTAACTGAGCGCTGTCACATCGGTTGTTTTATTTTGATTGCGCAAATTATCTGATATTTAACGATTTTGAAGTTAATAATCAGATCTAATCTTAGTAGTTTTTGTAAGTACAGTTTTCTGTAGAATTGTTCGCCTTATTAAATTTTTAACTGGAACTATTGTTACGAAAGTAGTAGAATTTGGTGTACAATGATAATTTTTTTTGTTAACCTTAAATAATGTGTTGATTAGTGTTTGTTTCTTTTTTGATAAAACAGGGTTTTCATTGAAGATGCCTGTTGATATTAATAGATTAACGGATGGTTGGTTAGAACTTGAAAGCGATCCTGGTCTGTTTACTCTTCTGTTAGAAGATTTTGGTGTAAAGGGTGTACAGGTTGAAGAAATATACGATTTACAGAAATCATTGGATAGTCCTGTTTATGGATTTATTTTTTTATTTCGATGGATTGAAGAACGACGATCAAGACGTAAAATAGTTGACCAGAGCGATATATTTGTTAAAAATGAAGAAGTTGTTAATAATATATTTTTTGCACAACAAATGGTACCGAACAGTTGTGCTACACATTCATTGTTATCTGTACTTTTAAATTGCCCTAGCATTCATTTAGGTGAGACTTTAAGTCGCTTAAAAGTACATACATCTGGCATGAATCCAGAAAATAAAGGATGGGCTATTGGTAATACACCTGAACTTGCAAAAGCTCACAATTCACATGCAATGCCACAAGCCAAGCGACGTCTTGATAAATCTACTGGAATCAGCACAGGAAGGTAATGTTATTATTACAATAAGTAATTAGTTTTAGCTTTATCTTCCAATCTATTAAGTGGAAGCCTCATTGTACATTGATAATTTATTGAACCTCATACTCATTGAATGTAGAATATTCTTAATCATTTAAGATAATATAATATGTAATATATTAGTTATATTATGTAATATAAGTAGTCAATATAGATAGTAGGTTTTTTCTTAATTTGATTTTTAATTGACAAGATATTGTACTTATTCATGTGGTATAGAATATTCCAATCAATAACTACCAACATAAATCACCTATAAAGTTATCAAATTTATAGTAAGCTCAATGCAGACTTATCAGGGGTAATTCTGAGCAATTACACGTTCATCTTCAATTTTTTTAAATATTTAGTAGCGTATAAATATGCTTAGGATCAGGAAAACACAAAGTTTAAACAAGCAGAAAGCAGATTTTGACAGTGGATTAACTGTGCAAGGTCAAAATCCGCACTGTGTTATCAGTTCTCAGACCTATTCTGGTAAATGGCAGCATTTTCATGTTCAACAAAATGCAATGTGTGATTCACCATCTAGTATAGTAATGCTGCCCATTCATCTGACTATACAATAATCCCTGGTACAATGTATTGTTGGATGATTGACAACAAAGTTTCTGCAGATGTGCCTGGTACTGCTATGAGAAAGCATCCTCTTATTTCTTGGAAAATTCTGTTGAATGTTCATTTATTAAGTAATACTCTTCTATTATATTTTATTTTTTTAGTGAAGCAAATTTGTCAATTTTGACATGTGTATTATCATGTCCACCAATCACCAGCAGATTATTTAGTAAATGTCTTTGCATACCTCATTCAGATAACTGTTCCAATTAAGCATGTGTTATAGTTCATTCCCTCTCAGTTCTTGATAGAATTTGACCAAACCTTTGTTCTTTTTTCCAGCAGTTTACAAATGACTAACGTAACAGTGCATAAATCTAATCTTAATTTAATGAGTAATGTTCCATGTCTGAATTGTTTAGACTCACGACAATCTTTTATAGAACAAACTCAATACTGTTTACCTTGAGTGTGTAATTTCATTTCATACACATTAGCACATAAGCGTGGATTGTGTAGAACACGTTTGTTTTACAAGAATTGAATCGCTGTTTGTTACTGTGAATGTTGCAATAAATTCATTTTTTCACATAAAAATTATGTTTTTATGAAACAATGACAACAGTGAATGAAGACTTCAACTCATATAAATAATTTGTAAGGAATGGAATTTTGTAAATAAATTAAATATGGCATGGTATTGGTACTAATGACACTCTGTGCAGCTATGATGCATTCCATCTCATACTGAGATGCTTTTCCACTACTCCTTAGAAAAACGCAGATGCAACCACTGATGAAAAAAGATCCCTGTTCTCTAGTCAAATAGCAATCAGTTTTGTGAGTTATGGTGACCTGTTAAGATGCTAATCTGTTCAGTGGAAAGAGGTTAGTTTTGAGATTAAAGTTTGAGTAAAGGGATTAAGGTTTGAGGTTTAGATGTTAATCTGTTCTTTGGAAAGAAGTTAGTGTTGAGATTAAGGTTTTAATTAGTTAGCATTGTGAGTTATTTTCATATTATTTGCTCTGCGCTGTTTTTATGATAATTCATTATCTATGAATTATTATTTTTTTTCCACATATTCACCAAGTTTGGAACTTACAACCATCCAAACATAGGACACTTACAGTTACAAACCTACTATAAACCTATAGTTATAAACCTATAGTAGTTTACAAACCTACTATATGCAGAAAAGTAATCGAACTGAAAGTAAAGTAGTTTTTAAAGCTATTCCACTCACTGAACTCACACATTTAACGTATTCTGCACACTTAACTAACTAAAAATACTTTAAATAATGGAAAATTGTCATGCAGGCCAGTAAAAGGCTACATTTCAACAAAATGTGCTGAAATACATCATTTTGATACAGCTGATGCCACTATAAAAATTCAACATGTTTTCCAAAAGCTTTTTTACTATTTTTACTATATCAAGGATACTAAGGACCTCCTTAGTATACAATCCACCTGTTTTGTATACAATCCTAGAAATAATCCACCTGGATTGTTTCTAGATGTGGGAAAGATTTTGATGTAGTTAATTATAAAATATTGTTAAATAAGTAATGGAAGTTGGAGTTAGAGGATTTTATGTTAATTAGTTTGAATTTTACCCGTAAGGTAGGACTTACAAGTGAGAATATGCAACGAAGTTCTCGAGGGATAGTAAAATATGGAATACAACAGGATTCTGTACTTGGCAATACATTGTTTATTATTTACATAATGGAATTTTCAAGAGTAGAAACAGTATTTGCTTATATTATGGTGTTTAATTATAGAGCTAAGAATATGTAATTAATAAAAAGGTGTTTTTTCTTAAAAAGGTTACAATATTATTTAACAAAGAAAAAATTTTTTTATATTTATAAATTAAACTAAATTTTTCTCTTCATAAAATTACTATCAATTAAGAATATCTATTAACTGAAGGTTATAAATTCATTTTTGATACAAGTGAAATTTAGTTAATATTAAATTAATGACAATTAAAATTTATTATTAAATGGTTTTGCCATTCAATCTTCTTTTATTTATTTTATTTTTGATATATGATTTTTAACTCAGAGGTGACAGTTATAAAGTTCTTTGCTGACAGGCTGTTTATTAAATTTCACTCAACACTTTATTAACTAAGTTCAGTTATTTTTAATATAAAAATAAGTTTGCTAGTTTACGTCATTTTAGATCAAATTTCTTGAATTATTATTTAACTATTTTATAAAATATCTTCCCTTTAAGATTTAAAAATTTCTAATATTAAGAAGTGAAGGTGTGCAGAATCAAAAATTTGTTTTTAAAATCAGGGAAATATAAAAAAATAAGGTATACTTTTTGTGGAACATATTTTTAGGTGGTTACTTCTCAAAAATTTATTAAAAAAAATTATAATTTATAATAGAGATGAAGATCTGTGGTGACATAGAGACTAACACCCCTCATATAAAAATCTTTTTATTTTTCGGTGGGATTACTTTGTTCCATGTGTAAGTTTTTTAGCACGTGTGTTATTTATTATAAGCATGTAAATTATTGTTTTGTATATAACCTGAAATATATTTAGGAATAATATTCAATTCTAATTTGAGTCTTTGTTTTTTCAGTATTGTCCTGAAAGTTTTATTCAGTGTCATTAAATCCATATTATTTAAATACAATTGACATGATTCCTGAGCTGCTTCTAGGAGCTGGTGGTGAAATCTGGCATCCATAATGAAATACCTTTTCTCATATCCATTTGTTCTAAAAATTATAGTTAATAAATAAAGTATTTCTTGTAAATATTATATTTATTAAATAAAGTATAGGAAAGAGAATCATTTTTTCAATCATTTGTATATTCTGTTTAAAAAATCAAAAAATAATATAATTAAAATAAGTTTCTTTACACCATAGAATAACATCTATTAATAAAATAAAAAACAAAAATAAACTAAGCAGTCACGTTTTCTTCATAATTATTTTAATTAGTATTAATAATTATAATACACTAGTAATAAAATATTTTTTTTTTAAATCTTACCAATTCAGTGGTTTAGACAATATCATTGCAATAAAAATTTAGTCATTAATAAATTGTTGCAAAAATACTTCATTAATTGCAAATATTTTTTCTAGTAGATATTTCCTTTTCTTTGCAAAGACATATTTTGCTTTATAAAACTTAAGTTTTTGGCTTATGTCCGAAATAACCTTTTAAAATAATTGCTTTTTAGGCGGAATAAAAAAAATCCTCTGAGTTTTCCTGGGCTTTTACTCTAAGTTTAGTCACTGATCAGAATTACTTTTTTATAAGCAGAAAAAATGTAAAATTTTAACAAGATACAAATCTCTAATTTATAATAATTGTAATTATGTAAAAATATTTAGACATGTGACATTATCGGTTGCTAGCCATAACCATATTTAATTAATATATAGCATAATTAATTTCTAGCCCAATCACATCTGCTTTATCATCAACAGTTTAGTTATAATTGTATGTGTCCCTTCCCTTCAAACTAAGCAGTTACTTAATCAGGCTATATAAGTGCAAGGTGTAATATTTTTAAAAAAACTGCACTGACTTAAACATCTTAAAACGAAGAGTTTTTTTGCAGACAACTATTCATTTTTTTTTTTTTTAATAAATATTATGATTTTTTTCAGGTTAAATGGATAATTGACTATAATTTTCAGGTATTTAATTGTATGCATTTTATAATTACATCACAGGTACAGAAGTCATTTCTCAAGCAATTTAATTAATGAAATTTAATCTCTTACAAAAAGAGTAGTCATTACACTGTTGTTTAAATTATGTAACACTGGTTTGTCAGTATTTAATGAAAGTTTTTTTAAGTGACAATCAAACCTTATCCATTGTAAATCATGCTCAACCATAGAGTACAATAATTCATGATTATTTACTCTTTAACACAATACTATATTATCAACAAAAGAGACTAACTGGCCTTTAAATTCATCAATTCATAAATTATCTATGTATACCTGATATAAAATTAGTCCAACTCAGAACCTTGTGGAACTCCATATTTATTCCTGATCAACTCACGTTTTCTTCTATACCTACTATACACACAAACACACACACACACACTGGTACTATAAATAGTTAATATTTTATAATATAACTATATATATATATATATATATAAAATACCCTGTACTATATTATCTATTTTGAGATGACTACTATATTATCAAGGTAAGAACTAAACCAATCATGAACAGTACTCCTAATACCTACTTGATTCAGATCATGTGCTAATGTTTTGTTTGACCATGTCAAATCTATTTTGCAGGTTTTTGAAAAGAGCTGCTATCTTATTATTGTGATCCACATTTGCTTTTATGCAGGAGGACAACCTTTAAATGGCCTACTCAGTACTCAGATCATCTCTAAACTCAAATTAATTAATTTAAAGGATATATAATAATGATTTACTATTATAATTATAAAAACTCTATTACACTAGATTCAATTTTTTCCATGACCTTTGATACTGGTGATAGGAGAGAATAGGTAGATAACTGGTTATAGAATAGTCCTTTTTTTTATAATTATGTTACCATAGCTCATTTTGCCAGCCTCCGTGGTGGAGAGGTAGCATCTCGGCCTTTCATTCGGAGGTCCCAGGTTTGAATCCCGGTCAGGCATGGCATTTTTCACACATGCTAGAATTCATTTATCTCATCCTCTTAAGATGTACTTAACTGTGGTTCCGGGAAGTTAAAAAAAAAAACTATAGCTCATTTTAGTGTTTCAGGAAAAATTTTTGCTTTAAAAGATAAATTATACAGAAAAGCCAGTTTACAGGAATTCAGCTAATAATCAGTTTTAATGGTTAGGAATTCATTTTAACTGAACCATCAAATTTACTTATTAATTAGTCAGAATAATTTTATATACATTACAATTAGTCATGTAATGGTGAGCTTGCACGTCAATGCTATACTATTATTCTTTGAAACTTTTGCATACCATGATTACTCATCTCATAATAGCATAGACATGATGTAACTGTTATTTACGAATCAAGGGTATTTTTGTACAGTATTAAGAAAGTGCTACTATGTTTCAAATACTAAACAATTTTATTTTATTTTTGTTTTTCTTTTGATTTTCCATGTATATAAAGTTCAGTTCTGGTCATTCTGCCTCTCGGTATGGTTATATTGTTAATTAGTCAATTAATGTATGATACGATATTTTGTAAAATCTTTTTATCATGGTTTATGGTTCAGACTTTTTAAAGTGATTTGTTCATGTGTGAATGCTTGTGGTGGAATTTAAGTCTGTTGTGAAATGTAAAAATCATGGAGAAGGTGTGCAAAATTGTTAACAACGTTTATGATTTCATGAAGAAAACATATTTAGCTGTAGGAAAATTAAAAAATGACAAGCATTTAATTACTCTATAGAAGTGTGAAGAGAGAACTGCAGCTGCCTGTGGCATTCCCAGGACTCAGGTTCAAGGCCTAAGAAAAGAAAAAAGTAGTACAGTAGTGAAAAAAGTTTAAGAAGAATTGGGTTTTAATTGGCACAAAACAGAAAACAAAAGGAACATTTTTGTCTTAAAACATGATATGGGGCAGAATATGATATTTGCAGGCAATCTTGATTTTTAGGAAATACACCTGCATGATTGTAAGCTTAGATCAATCCTGTCATCTAATTCAACAGCAAAATCATAGGCTGACAATAGTGGTGTTAAAATTCATTTACCAATTAAAAAAGGTGAACGCTTAAGGGGTTATTCATGCCTGTGCTGAAATGAGTTTTATTCCAAATGCAATGTTAATTTGGACAGCCAAATCAGAAAGTAGCGATTACCATTGTAGCATGGATACTAAAAACTATTTGAAATGGGATGAAGAAAAATTGGTTCCTAACCCTCCTCCTGAATCTGTAGCAGTTATTGACAATACAACATATCATAATGCCCTTTCTGAAAAATATCCAGTGTTACCCAGCAAGAAACAAGACAAGACTGCTACAGAAACATCATTTTCCATTTTCTTCTCAAATGCTTAAACCACAATTATATGAAATAATTAAGTTGAACAAAAGTAACAGAAAGTGATACCAATTTGCAAATTGTTAGAAAGAAGTGGCCATCAAGTTCTATGGCTTCCACCTTACCATACTGATGTAAATCCAGTCAAGATGGTATGGTCAGAGGTAAAATGACATGTTGCGAGCCAGCACACATTTAAGATGTCAAAATGTAGAAATTGTGTGAAGATAAAATGAATTCTATGAGCAATGAATACTGGAAACATTACTGTGAAAGGGTTAAAAAAATCCAAGGTGAATATTAGAGCCAAGTATTGTTAATAGATTCTCTGACAGAATTTTTCGTTGTTTCTTTATATAGTGACAATTACATTGAAGTTATTGATGACAGTGAGGACATTGTTCTAGCTGATGAATTAAATAGATAATTCATTTTCCAGTTCTTAATTAAAGTTACAGTAATAACCATCTATCAAAATACTTACCGTGTAATTAGTTATAGATAATATTTTGTCATCTGTTATTACATTTTACAATATACAGTAAAGAATTAGCCAACTGTATTTCATTTCAAAATTGTTGCATTCATTTGTTAAAAATAGAACAATTATTTGATAAGGGGGACCACTAAGATGAAGGAACTTGTTTTTATGTTGGGTAGTAATCATTGTCACTCCAAGCTCGCTGTTAACTTGGTGGCAACTGTACTAGCCGTACTGACTAGATAAGTAAACCTTTGTACAAATCACCTTTTAAATAGACCAACTCCATTGTCATAATCATTAATCCCTTTCTGCTCCAACTTTACTGCTATACTTAAAAAGTATTTATTAAAAGCCTTCACTATCTGTATATTTTTTGTTGTAGACTTTGTCACATATTAATATTACAATTTATGCTCTGAATCACCAGTTAACTTGTCAATGATTTTTTAGTGAATTTTTTGAATTCTTAATTACAAATAAGTTATAATCAAAAATTCCTTTAACACACTTCACATTGTAGTAATTTAACTTGTTTTATGTATATATATATATTTAGTATAGATTTTAATTATCAAATTAGAATCCAGCCTATCTGCAAGTTCAGAACAAAAGAAAACATTCTTACCTTTATTTATGTAAAAAAGCAATAGCGTTCTCAGGCCTAGGCTCATATCAGTGACACATTTTTTTTAAATCTATATATATAATAAGAATAAAATGAAAAACACATACAAAAAAAAATTAAAATATTAGAACAAATATTTGTTCAGTCAAGATTAAACATTTTTTAATCTTTACCATTATTCAGAAACAGTTTAATTCAGTGTTTTATTCAGAAATTAGTTTTTAATCAGTCTTTTTTAATCTTTTCTAAAAAAAATATTTGTTCTAATATTTTAATATTTATGGATTTTATTTCTATTTATGTGTATATGTACTGATTTTAAAAAATGCGTCACTTATGATGGGCCTAGGCCTGAAAGAGCTATGGCTTTTTTAAATAAAAAAAGATAAGAGTGTTTTCTTTTGTGCTGTACTTGCGGAGAGACTGGATTCTATTTTGATAATTAAACTAAACTAAATTTGCATATAGAGGAAATATGGACTATTGGAAGTTTAATTTAAATGTATATATATATATATGTATAAAGATAGAACACAAACAAAATAACAAATATGAAGAACCAACACCCCGGTTGGTTCTATTTTGCTATAGTAGTTTTTTAATTTTACATTGTAAGTTTGCCTACTAATTTTTCTTTAAATTATTTATTTATTTTACTTATTCTACTCAATAGTCTGTTACTTAGCTTTATATATTTTCTTTATTTATAATCAATTCACTTAATTTTGTCTTAACTATTTAATATAATAATAAAATATTAGAAGGCTTCAGTAACTTTTGTATGTAAAAAGACTGCTCACAGTTTTCAGCCTGCAGTTTATTTCTTAACCAAATAAAATCTATTAAATACTAAAACATTATAAATAATTAGTAACATTGATATCAGTGATCAACTGAGAGGAAATAATATTTTAAAAATTATTTTCTTGAATATAAACAAGATCATACTTATTTATGTGATGGACTGATTACTGAATTAATATATCTAAAACCCTAACCTAAGATCATTAAATTATGTTAGTTTGCTTACAGTTCAAGGACACTGAGAATACAAAATGTCTGTATGAAGTGTTTCTGTCCCTTATTTTTTTATTGTTAATTAATGAATAAACATTAATATGAATTCAATATTTTGAACCATTCATTATAACCCTTTTCCCAGATGAAACAACTGTATCTATATCTGAAATTAATTATTTAAAAGGAATTGAAAATTGTATGATAGCACTCAAAAAATTATTCACTGTATAGACTGAAACTATTTAACTTGAAATATGGATACTATGTTTCTGTAGATGTAACATTACTGATCGCATGGACAGAATTCCCATTAATGATAATACTAGTATTTCTGTTGAGTACAAAGTGAAATTTCTGGGTTTTATTAGATAACAAGTTCTTGTGGGATGATCTATTTTATTTTGTTGGAAACATCATAATAAAATGCTAAGCTTGTCATCATTAAAAATTTATTATACTTACAAATATTCTCATATAAAATATAATTTACCATAAAACGTTAACTATGAACGATAGTAACATGCGAACGGTATCAAAAATACATTTAAAAAAGGAAAAAACTACATTAAGTAGTGTCTTAAGGCAGATGATACTTTGTCATATATTAAAAGGATTTTTTAGTCAGGAAGATTTCCCATTAATGATAACAATAGTATTTCTGTTGCCCATAAAGAAAATATCTGTGTGTTTTATTAGTTTACAGGTTCTCGTAGGATGAACAAACTGATTTCATTTGCAACAAAGTCAAACCGTACTGTTTTGCTTTGAAGGGTCTTAATAAAGCACTAACTATCATAGTTATTAAATATTTATTACGTTTAAGTATATTACTATCTGATGTAAAATGCCACCTCTTGGGACTCCACTCTCAGAACTAGTTTTCAATTTATAACAGGCTGTAAGATCATCTGGGATCCATAAGTATGAATTGTGTAGACTGATATTTAGGAAATTAAACATGTTAACTTATCCTTGTGTTTATATTTATGAATGTACAATCTTTACTAAAAAGAATGTTCACTTAACCATACTCACCTTCACCAAATCGGTCAGCAAAACTGTTTTCACATAACATAATACTTAAGCTTACAAGAAAGGGTGGGTCTTATTGTGTCTATTGCGATTTGTAGTAATTTTCTGAATCATTTGAAAAATTTTTCCATCAATTTATTTAAAAAAGATTCTCTTTTACCAAAACAATATTGCTCTGTCTATGAATTTTTATAAAATACCATTTAAAAATTTTAAAAACTTATTTATCTGCATAATATTCCACTTTTACACAAGTATGTGCTAAAACAATTTTCAGTGGTGACTCTTGAATTGGGGATTAATTTGTAGTAATCCATTTATATTTAAGATATTTACTGTATCATTATTTCATATGTTTAAATAAGTATTTAAATAATTAATATAGACTTTAATCATGTATAATTTTTTTTTTTTTAATTACTTGTTTTTAAATTTGTAGTTTAACTTATAATGGTGTGATCATATAATGTATTATTATGTATCAATCAGAATAAAAGATTTATTTTTTTTACGTAATTCTTCTAATAAATCAATATTAATATCTCAGATTAGAATTGTGCAGTTAACCTTTTCAAAATTTAAAAGATTGTAATCAGTTCTTCAATACAAAAAGTAAATTCTTAGTAATCACAATATATGTTAGTGCTAGAAAATAGAACTTAAACAACTCAACACAACTATAAATCATTTAACCACTTCCAAATAACATATTTCAATTAAAAACAGAGGTTGTACAAATCTTGCCTACAAATAACATGGCTCTATGGCCTTGAACCTGTGATAATAGCTCGTATAAACTTCATAACTATCTGTTTTATGAAAATGAATCTCATTCACATAAATCCATATTTCAGATAATGTTGTAATTTTCAGTAAACTATTTTTAAATTAAATGTAACTGATTCACAAACATATCAACCAACAATTTACCTGAAATATCTTATTTTCTTGAACTAAGAACACTTTAATATCTTTATAATCAATAAAAATTATTCCAGATCAGTGACATCACTTAAATTAGGAAAAAAAATAGTTGGTGATCAGTCAGTCCTACTTATAAAGATCATGTCTCCTATGAACTAAATAAATATCTATACTCCTTTTCTTGTTTTATTCTTATCACAGCTGAGTACTTTATTTTCCTTCCAGGACATAGCAGTTCATTAAAATATACAGATTTATCAATTTCCAGTCCAAATGACCAGTATAAAAATTCTATTTTACACACATCTTCTTTAGCAATCATCCTTAATTACTTCTTTTAACAAATTTAACTAACAAATCTGGCAGTTCTATGGAACCCGGCTTCTTTTAATTTGACATGCTTCTGTCATCTCTTTTCCAATGTCTCAACCCAGTGCTCTACCTACTGATAGCACTACCTGAAGCTTTTTACATACCTCAGTATGTATTTGTTAGGAGACATAACTTTTAGTTAAAATTTGGTGTTTTTACTATCAAAGAAATGGTCACTCTGTATGCAGATCTTATTTCTTATCTGCTATTTTATGAAGAGATCAGACTAGGGGAATTTATAATGTTCTGATTTGTAACATTTGATTTTAACTTATATAGATTTTGATTTTTTTTTCAGGTACACTGGAGAAGCATATCATTTTGTTAGTTATGTTCCAATTAATGGAAGACTATTTGAATTAGATGGCTTGAAACCATTTCCCATGGATCATGGACCATGGGGTGAAAATGAAGATTGGACTGAAAAATTCAGGCGTGTTATTACTGATCGTTTAGGTATTGCTACTGGTGAAAAATATAATGATATACGTTTTAATTTAATGGCTGTTGTACCAGATAAAAGATTAGCAATATCCCATAAATTAAATATGTTAAAAACAAATCGTCAAATAGTATTGGAAGCTTTACAACAATTAGTTAAATTAAACCATCCAGATTTAACTGCCTCATCTATGGCAAAAGATATATCAAATAAAGATAATAAAATTGAAACAAATTTAGATATGCAATCATCACATAATAAATTATTGCATACTAGTAGTAAAAGAAAAATTAAAGAAGAAAATGGTATTGATGATAGTTCACCATCGATTGAAGATGTTCTGGATTTGGCTCGGCCAAATAAAATTCAAAAGAAATCTGATACAGTTAGTTTGTTACCTGCAGAAAAGATTAATGAAATAACATCTTCTTCACAACAAAAAGTTCTTAAAGATGTTGAAAAAATGAAAGAAGAGGATGTGAAAAGTGAAACTAATGAAAATAATACTGAGATAGCAACAAAGGAAATTGATGTGAATAATGAAGAAAAAAATGACAATCAAATGTCCAATTTAAATAAAGAAAATTTATCAAAAATCTCATTAATTGTTACATCCGAAAACAATGAAGTCATTAAATCAGAAATTCTTGATGCTGTTAATAAGAGTAGTATTACTGTTTCTGATAAATCACCAGATTATTCGACTCCACTAACTATACAAACTTCACCAGCACCAAGTACATCAAGTACTGATACATCATCTGAAGTCGGTTCTGCATTTAATTCACCAACACAGTTGAATTGGGGTTGGAATTCAGGTCAAAATAGTCCAAATTCCTCTTCCGCTAAAGATTTTAAAAAATTTGTTGTTATTCGTGTTGCCATGGCTGGAAGTGAAAGTGATAAAATCGATTCTCCTAATAATAATAAAAATTGCAATAGGAAAGATTTATTAAGTGTTAAAAAAGTGTGTCTTGAAGCTGGAGCTTTACCTAAAGGTTGGGAAAAACCATTACCCTTGTGTAATAGTATTGGTAATAGTAATTCAAAATTATCATCAAATTTAAAGGTAAGTCCTCTTGCTATTGATAGTAAGATAAAATCAATTGATGGTTCAAATGTTATTTTAAAAACAAATGAAAAATCACCTAACGATCGGGATACTCAACAACATACTTTTGCACCAAAAGATTTATTAGCATTATTAAAAAATCTTGAAGGTGAAATAAGTCTTTGTGAAGGTAACTTAAGAGATGAAAATGAGAAAAGGAAAAAGTATAAAATTGATGATTGTAGGCGTACACATAATTATGATGAATTTATCTGTACATTTTTATCTATGCTAGCACAACAAGGCAAATTAGCCGATCTTGTTCAACAGCATGTTTTTTCTCAAAAGAAACCTGGTTTACAACCCAGTGGATTACGTGCACCTCCACAGCGTGTGCATAAAAAATCTGAAAATAAAATATCTACTTCAAGTAAAAAATCTAGTAAAAAAAGCAGTAAATGTAGAAAACGCAAATAAAATATTTATTGGTTTTTTTCCTAAGATTAATATTGAAGTAATATTTGTTGTGCACCATATTAGTACTCATATTGAGGTATTAATAGAATTTTATGATCAGTGATTGTGCTGGTAAAAGTGTTTTGTGATTTTCATAATTTAGGTACTTCTACTTAAGGAGTTATGACTCCATATGTTATTAATGTAGAGGACCTTTTTTCCTTAGAGTAAATTATATGATTGCTTCCATAAGGAATATGTAATTGTTTTCTGGCATTCGCTTACATTATTGGATAATAGACAATGGCCTGAACACTTTAGTAATGTGTCCTGTGAAAAGGTTGTTCATAATATGCTTGTACTGTTTACTTCACTGTACAGCACTTCTCTAAAACTTCAATATTTTGCATGTGTGGTTAAAGTTATACTGTGATCAACTTTGAAAAATTGGAAACCAGCACTTTTTAAAGTGTCTGTACGTATATTTACCATGAATGAAAAATGAATAAATGGCATATAAATGTTGATCATGTACTTGTGACGTTTGCCTTTTCTGAGGGTACTTAAAAAAGAGAATTGGAGCTAATATTTTGGTGGTTCATTGCATAGAACTCACTGCTGTGTCCTCAGTGGACAGTAGCTTTCCAGTTTTCATTTTAGAAAACTAACAGTTTTAATTAAATTTTGCTATATTGTTAACTGTATATGACCGAGTAACATATTAATAGAGTAGATTGTAGATTGTTATTATAGATTAAAAGTCATTCCAATTAATTTATGTGAACCGGTAACTATAATTAAATCATGAATCCAAACTAAATGAAATTCTATACTACCATTATATAATACAAACTTCTTTCCCTTTTGTAATTAACTTTTCAGTATATTTGTTATATTAATACAGATTGTGTTATAATAATATAATAACTCAGTCGATAAGATATTTAGCTGCTGAGCTGGATAGTTTGCGAGTTTGAAAACAGCAGCAAACAAAATTAGCCACAAAACCAACTATTTTCATGGATAACTACCATTTCCTCTGTTCTGTTAAAAAGCTAGTTTTTTGTTTGTGAATCTAAGAGTGAATAAACAGTGCATAAACATTAAAAATGTTTATGCACTATGTGTATAAACAACAGTAACAAGTTCTTTTGCATGTAAAAAAATTTGAGACATAATTTTATAATACAAATAAATTTTATAGTTATTTGCGGGTGGTTTCCATACAAATTGACAAACCAGTATTAAAGAATGTTTCTTCAATGTAAAACAAAAAAATACCAATGTCTGTAAGTTTATTAATAACTTTAATGTGTTATTTAGCACATTATTGATTTCTATATGATAATATAACACTTTGAAATAATATAATACTAATAATGCTTGAAATAATTGATAGTGCATCCATTAATAAAATTATGCAGATGAATTTTGTTTAATGTTTATCTTGTGGTAATACAAACAAAGGGGAAATTTATGCCAAAACCATGTGGCATAAAGTATCCTCACAGATCGTCATTAAAAATGCAAAAAACATATTACCAAAAATTTATTTGATATGTTACTGTGTAACATATCAAATTATAATGACTAAATGAAATAAAAACTGGTACTTACCACGTTTTATTCCTCCAAATAAATCTCCTGCTCCAGACTAAAGTTTCTAAGTTAACATCAAACCAAAACGTACTTTCATTATAAATAAAAATCAATTGCAAAAAAAAGACGATAATTGGATTTGGGCACCAGAGTGAAGCACATGTAGGAGCTTCAATTGACAATAATAACAGCCTTGCATATGAAGGGAACTTCAAAAATATGATTTGGCACAATTTTACCTTATGGAGCATAATCTCACTCCTTTGTCAGTATATGTATGTATATATATATATATTTATGTATATAAAACAAACTAAATAGATTTCTAATCAGTTCTCTTGATTTGTGCAATAAAACTTTTAAACATTTTGTTCAAATTTATTTCTCAAGAAGTTCAATAAGAATATTATAATCAGCAGTTATAGCTCTAAATAATATGTTTGGCTACTAGTTGTACAATTCTTGATATTAGGTGCTTTGCAGTGTTACTTTGAATGGACAATTAGTTTTAACTTCTACATGTCTATCTAAGTTAGTGATATAAAAATTACTTGCTTAACCTCCTGAGAAATTACTTGCTTAGCATGAGAAATGTAGTGCTTGAGACCTGACTTATAGTATGCTATACCAAACAGAAGATTGACTAGAGTCCTGAGGATTTTTTTTTTCTAAGTTAATATTTTCTTTCATTTTTCACTTAATGAAAATAAACTTTTTTTCCTTTTTTATGCTTGTTTACTAACAACGCTAGGTATAGTATACTTTATGTTGGGACTCTATTACAAGTTAGTTCTGAGTAATAAAAACAGTATTAGTCTCTTCTTTTCAAATTTTTATTTATATCAAAAAGTTAAAAATTAAATTTATACAAATTATAAAAAAAGAGTTTAAAAACAAGCATTTGCAATTTATTTTAGTGCATGTATAGCAAATAAAGTTATCTAAATTTTAAAAAATAATAAAAATCTAATATTATTATATTAAAACATAAAAAAGCTAAAATTTAACAAAAATTAATATAAACGTTCAATTTTATCTAAACTTTGTGTATATGTATAGCAGATTAAAAAGTATATTTAAAAAAATTATATTTAAAAAATAATTGGCTATGAAATTAAAACTTGTTAATCTTGGATTTTTTTCTAAAATCTATGGAAGATCATGAAACAATTTCTGTCAGCATTTAAACATAAAAATACAAGTCATACATTTTGCATGGCAGAGTTTATTACAACCTGGTTGTCTGCGTTTTTCAAGTGTTTTTATTTTAAATATACATGTGAAGAGCTTGCTTCTTATATTTGTAAACCTTATAATGGTAAAACCCTTTTTTTCCTTATTTTTCTTGATGATTGTACTGTGGGATCCTGTTCATCATCACTGCATTCAGAGCCATCATTTTCTTCTTTAAGTATTAATCTTTCTCAAAGTGATAATTTAAATGAACTCAATTATTTTATGTAATTTTCTCACTTTTTTTAATTTTATCTTCTTGGTATTGTACCTAACAATTGCTCACAGCCAAATCTATGAAGTGTAACAGCATTGCACACTTGCAGTGTATAAATTCATTGGACAAATATTGCAAAATTTATTGACTAAATAGATACCTCCTGTATTCATATTGTATTTTCTTACAACTGTGTGTGGGTCTTGGCATTTTAACAATTTTCTTTTGTTTCTTTGACCACATATCACAAATATTAATGCCTGAATTACTAGATAGTAAATGCCACGCCTCTGTTATCCACTCAACTTTGTAGCTGACAGTTTTTGATCTTTCCTTACTACATTATCAGCAGAACATTATCGCCTTTGTTATCTACATTATCTCCCTTCTTGTTTTAACTTTTTATCATTCTTAAATTTAAGTGGTTTTGGAAGCCAGTTAATCATAACAGTAACTATGAATTGAAATTTATGTTGTTATACTTCATCCACTAGCTTTGGTGAAATAAAGTAACAGTCGAAGTACATCAATGGTCAGGATGTAAACTGTTGCTAAAAATAACACAGCCGCTGTACATAGACCAAATTTTTTGAATTCTTCTTTGAAAGTTGAATCTCCCTGATAGGGAATGACTGCATACAGTACGGTTAGGTTTGGCTAGAATAAAGAATTTAATTCTGACCAAGTTAGGTTTGCCTTTCAACAAATTGTTTTAATGCACAACACCCTTCAAATGGTACTATCATTTCATCAATGGCTATCTGAGTCAGGCAACCTTGTCTAGACAAACTTTCCATAGGCTGCCCTTTTGTCTAAACACAGGTGAAATGTCATTGTCAAAAACAATCTTTTAGGAAGATCTTAATTTAAAAAATAATCACGAGTCATTGAATTACATATCACTGACACCTGCCACTTCTTTTGCTAATACATCCTGATTAAAGGATATTATAAACAAGCTATTATCATTGATGTTCCAAACCATTTTCTAATTTTGCCAGTCGAAAAAGTATTTATTGACTTCTGCTCTTTCGTGGAAAATGCCATCATTAATACACTGATTGATTTGTTATTCATCCCATCATCCTTTACTGTCATCATTTTAATAAACAGCTGCTAACAGAAGCCTTGCTGGGTTGAAATCTTTTTTTACGAACCCCTGTTTTCATATTATTGAATCAGTTGAAAAAATAATTATATCATCTTCCTTCAGAAGAAAATGAAATAAGATTAATTTCAGCAGAAAATAAGTTTGCATTAAATGTAATAAAAATAAAAGAACTATACATACCATATTCTCATCACTGCTAGAATTGTTGTTAGTAGTGACCAAAACTAGGTATTTTGGCATTGCATCTTTCTAATTAAGGCAGATGACTAGGATCAGCATCCTCATGATCTCCAGGATCGAAGTCATTACAGTTAACATTTGATTCATCAAGACTTTTAAACCCCTCTTAAAACTTTGTAATCTAAAAATAAAATAAACAGGTAATTTATGATTAGGAAAAATGTCTGCTTTTAAGTGTAATATAAAAGTTAGATATGTTGTTATGTAAGTCAGAAAATATTTTTTTTTAAATTTGTTGCAAACTGATATAGGAAGTACAGTAAAATATAAAAAATTTGAGAATACATACAATGTAATATTACAAGCACTTTTATTTGAATTAAGGTGAATAAAAAAAATTATAAACTTTTGGTTTTTAATATGTCAGATAAAATTATTTTGCATCAATACATCAGAATAAAATTATTCTGCGCTAAAAACATTAATAAATTAACAATAAATCAAAATAACTCCAAAAACTTCTCTTAAATAATATTATTTAAAAGTTCTGGTTTTCAAAAAACAATTGTAAACATTTTTGCTTCTGTATCTGATGGGATCAATATTACTTGTGTTCTAGAAAAACCAAAAGTAATTCATTTTAGGTGAAAAGCTAGACAAAGGAAAAATATCATTGTCCTGAAGTGAAGTATACTACACAGCCAAATATGGTGGGTGTATCATATGGGTGATCGTGATGGATGTATCAAATATGATGGGATGGGTATATTAAATTTTTAAAACAATTCCAGAACTAGTTAAAATAGTGTAGTTTTCAGGCATCATTAACTACAATTACTAATTTCTGGGTTAAAAAAAAATTAAAAACATGCTTATGGAATTTAAATGGTCACCAGTTTTGGAGCTCCAGTAGCTTGTTGCCCTATTTTACATTAAAAAAAACCAATGTACTGTCTTCTTGATTCCCAAAGGTGGTAATAGTAGTTTGATAAAGGTGGTAATAGTAGTTAGGCAAGCAATAAGATAGCATAAGATATTTTAAAATATGATGAAATGTATTATAACAAAACACAATGCTTGCAAAAAATATTTATAATATACTATACCACAGTATACAAACAATATTGAGCATTATAAATAATCAGGACTCTTAAAGAAATATAGGTATAGCATTCTGTATTTTGGGACTTAAATAAAATAAGTAGCAAATAAAACCAGGATTCAACCGCTTTGGAATTTTTGTATAGTATTCTAAACCATAGGCCTCAAGAGGTTAAACTAGAACTAATATTGTTAAGATGTGTGTGGTTGGCTTTGTTGACATAAATTATCAAAATAAGCAATGGTTCATCAGAATTATTTCAAATTATTAAATAAGATATTCCAAATGAACCTTTTTTATTGCAGTCATTTGCAAATTTAGTATCCATCTCTTTTTTGTTTATTCTTAACTTTTTTGAAGTATATATATTAGTCCACTTGTTAATTTTTTTTTATGTATTTCATCTTTCAATAAACATTCATCAAAATATGCAGGCAGATGAATGATTGCATTTTTCACATTACTCTATGAATCAGATAAAGCACGCCTGTGCTTTATCTGATCCTGTAAGGTATTAGTTTGGCCCTAAAAATGATTTTCAGGGTAAGTTTTCTATTTGTACAAGTTGCTTGTACCAAGGCCAAGCAAAATGTACAAATTATGAACTCAACAGTGGAGTTGAGTTAATAATTTGAAACTAGTTGGTGTTCAGCTATAATTTTATACAGTCAACATAAGAGTAAACGATTTTCATATTAATTTATCTTATATTCTATAACAGATAAAATCAGATACCAAGGATCTTAAACATTTTATTAAAAAGGAAATTGTACACAAATGTATTTATATTTTATCACTAGTCGACAAAATACTCAAAGTTTAATTTTAAGTTGTATTGAACAAAGAATATAAATGGTCTCATGGATCACAATGATACTTTGCTCAAATATTTAAGCCCACAGAAATCAAATATGGCTAGCTACAGTGCCCAAAATATTACAAACATGTTATACTAAGTTTTTAGGGAAGGTAGATAAAATAGTTGATCAAATCGTAGAGATTGCCAACTTTAATTGAAACAAAAAATATATTTTAGGATTAATTTAATTTTAATTGTAATGGATTGTCTTGTAAACTAAGTAAACAAATAAAAAGAAAATATTTTTAATTATCAAGAATGTACTTTCATCATAAAGGTTTTGAAGACAAGCTAAATGTGACAAATCATTTAAAATAATAATTGTGGAAAAATCACTTATAACTTTTATTGCAATTTGCTGATCGTGTTCTTTTATATTAATTTATCTCATATTGATAAATTTTAAAAAAATACAGTAGAGAAAAATTCTTTGAAACAATTGAATTTAATTATGAAACTGAAAAGAAACATCAATTTTGATTCTATAATTTTTAAACAAAATATTTTAAGAAATTTACATGTATATTAGCATATTACTTTTATATTGTATTATCATAATACATTTAATGTATTATAATGGTATAATGTACTTTCTTAAGTAATTTTATGTATTTTTTTGGCATAGACATGAAAATTATACAATAATATTACTTGTTAAAATTTCAAATATTACTTTATGACATTTGTATAGTTATATCAGTAAAATAATGAACTATTATGTAAATATTTTTGTAGAGTTATAATGAAAATTTGCTTTATTAATCAGTATTATTAATTTATAATGAAATGTTATGTTTATAAGTAGATTTACCAATATTATATTCATATTTGACATATTTATTAACTGGATAATAATATTGGTAATATTTGTGAACTATATTTTGAATGATGTAAATTACGATAAATTTATAGAATATTTATTTTTTATTTATTATGATTTATTTGTATCTCGCTATTAAAAGTGTACAATATTTTTTCATCGTATAAACAGAAATTTTTCTGATAAAATAAGTTATTTTCAGCTTCTTTTTAAGTGTTGGTCTAAATTTGACAGTGTTATCTAATGGTATTGACCAGTGTATATATATATATATATATATATATATATTATTATTAATATTTATTTACAACATTCAATAGTCTATTACTTAGATAGTTTTTATTTCCTCATTTCTTGTGGAAATTTTTTATTTTCAATGTAAAATAAATATGTTGGTTTCTTATAAACCAAATTTGGTGCAGCTTTGAATCTCATCATTAATTTTCACTATTTTTCCCCTTTAAAATTACTTCTTTCATCTAAATTTTTGGTAATTGAATGAAGCCAAGCATTAGAGTGGTGGATAAAGCAGAAATTTTATCTAAATGCTGAGTTGAAAGAATCTATATTCTTGAAAATAGCAATATGAGATTGAACATTGCCTTGAAAAAATTATATTTAATTGTTGTGTACACTTTGCCTCACTTTTTTATTTGACAATGTTAATACTGTGTGTAGATATATATTTTTTTAGAGTAGTTGTGAAATCCAATTAAATAACAGTTTGATATGTAGCACACATAGCCTTAACCTGCAAAAGAAATTGTATTTATTTTATTTTGAGAAGAAAAATCTTTTCTTTTTTTTTTTTTTTTGTATATGATCAATTCAAGAATAAAATATTAGACTCAGATCACATTTTAAGTAAGAGTAGAGGTGAAAATTTGCCTCCTCTCTTTTCAAATTGTGGTTGTCATAGGTACTCAGTATTTTTTCTTCTGCTGTAGTGAAAGCAGGCAAGGAATTGCTATTTTTGTTTTAGTAGATTTCAAATGGCATCAACTATTATAGTCATTAGGTTCTAATAATTATCAGCAGTATATTGTGAAATAGCATTCAATATTTTTAACTTTATTGATATCTGCATCAACATTTATTAAATATGACTTTGGGCATGATGTTATGCCTTATTTCATTTCCTTTAATTTCCAGGATATTCTCTCTGACATTCTGGATGCTGCAGAATCCTTAAATTTTAAGGGATACATTTTACAAGCTTACTCACAACCAGAATGCATTATATTTTTTGTGCAGTATTCCCACCTTCTTTGACAGGACGTGTGATGATTAAATTCACCAAATTTTGACTTGAACAATCTCATCTTTTTTTTTATACATTGTCCAGGGTAATAGGTATTCTATGTCACTGAGATGAGGTTATTTTCCATACTTTCTTTTCCTTCTTAAAAAATTTTCTTCAATTTAATTTGCTAAACATTCTTGAACAGTCTGTTAAGGTTTTAAACAGTTTGTTATGCACTACCGCTTGGGGTTTTTCTCTGACATCATAACTGACTAACTGATGAAATGATAGAAGACTTGTGGGTCAGTAAGTTGGGATATTTACTATCCAATTATAAGAAGGTGTAGTTTACTATGTAATTCAGTAATATTGTTCTTTAAAATAGTGATATTATACATTTTAATGCTGACAAATTTATTTAATGTAGATCTGCCTACATAAAAACAGATGTAAATATTATATTTTTATGTTTTATTATATGAGATAATTGTTATTTAATTATTAAAAAATTGAAATTAAAATAATAATGTATGAAAACTGATTTTTTTCTCTGAATTGTGTTTTTTTTTGGATGGTTGGATATTTTCATATCACCATTTGCCCGATAGTAACTTTTTTTAATATTTAATGTTTTTAAATGCAGTGTTTTATCTTGCATTGAAGAAAGTGTGGTCAGAAATCCTGGAATAATTAGAGGGGAGGATTTAGTTAATTCAGATACTGGAAATTTTTATTTTATAGTGATGTGAGCGAATGATTCATATGTAACACGAAATCGACTTCCCCACAATTATTTAACAATATAATCACGGTTGCCAATTATAGTGAGAAGATGATTTGCATATAACCAACACGATATCAAACTTCCTCACAATAATTTATTTAACACACAAACAAAAATTTACTATTTGAAACAATTAAACAATTTTAAACTTTGTGCAGACTACATCAGCAGCGTACCTTCAGAACACGTTACACAAATTGAATCAATCCACGGCTCCCCCGAAATGCTTATATACTGTTACCTGATGTCCAAAAATCAGTAGAAATTCTATTTGCTTCTATTACAAATATATTCATTATTTATAAATACACTTAACTTCAAACAATATAAATAATTACTTTAATTACAGAACTAAACTTTATCAATGTCAATTGCAAAATAAAAATTCATTCTTTAGTAATAATAACAATTCAAACATAGATACAACTTTATCTGTTTCTAGTAGAATTTCATACTTTCTAGAAGGTTCGAAATCTGATTACATACGCAAAGACTGAATTATTTAAATACTATTAACATACAAATGAAATAATATTAACAAAATATTATTATTAATATGGAAATGAAATATTATTAACAAAATACATTTATTAAATACTATTAGCATAACTATTTAACAGTGTTTATCATTTTAATTAGTTATAATAATTTTTATAAAAAACCTTGTACTACAGCAATACTTCCCCTCATAACCCTCAATATATATATTGAAATCCTTTGCGCCACAACTTAACACTCTTAATGTACATACAAAGGTTATATTGCTATTCAAACACACAGACAGTGTAGATATACACACAATCTTATCAACATCATTCGCAACTATTACAAACAATTGTAAGTAGTTACACAAATTATTACACAGATAATTACACTTTACAATAATTATTAAACAATTTTCACTTGACTGACAAAATATATAATACAAGAAAAAACAACCTAACAATATTACTTAAAACTAATGTTAAACCTAACTCAGTGTCTACTATGTCGGCCAAAGGTGATACTCATGTCTTGGTGAAGCTGGGCGGTCAGTCACCATAATGTAAGCCCGTGTACCATTGTGACCAAAGGTCGAGATGATGGCTTTAATTCTGTAGCACAAATCTTCATCGGTGGAGTCGTTCCTAACTCATGAACACCTCATCGAAGTCTCTTCCTGTTGTTGAAAGGCCCCCGACCACTTGGGTGCCAGTCCAGCATGGAAGCCTTCAGACTTGTTGCTGAGATCATGGCTTCATCTCATGACTAGCTGACCAGGTTGATATTCACCTTTTTCTTCAACGTCCATGTATTCAGCTTGTCTATGGGAACACTCTGCTGCTTCAAACTGCATATATTAGCCACATTGCTGGTGTTCTTCATGCCTTTGCTGAACTGTCTTGTAATCATTATCATCATCATTATTATTACCACCATTACCTTTTTCATCTTAATTTGTTTTACTCATATATACTAGCTCTTTAAACGATTCATTAAATTCACGGTCAACATTATTATCATTTGACTTTTCACCAACATTACGATCTGTAACAATTTGTTCAGATTCATCTTCAATATCCAGTTCAGTTATTTTATATGAATTTTTAGCACTCTCATTACCTTGTATACATTTATATTCTGTTAATTTTCCATTGACATCATTCAAAATAACTTCACATGATTTTACTGCTTCATCATTACTATGCCTCTGTTTATCTGTTTAGCTTCCTGAACTACCGTAAGGTATTACTTATGAGGATGATGTGAATGAAGTGTAGTCTTGTACAATCTCAGGTCGACCACTTCTGAAAAGTGTGGTTAATTGAAACCC
>JAAAKQ030152043.1:0-12935 GCA_010016005.3 Zanna intricata
TGGTGTTATTTTAAAGAGAATGGCATTTTTTATGAAATTGCAAAAATTCATTTTTCACTTTTAGCTCCAATTTTTTTGAAATTAAGCATTCTAAACCGGTCAGACTTCCAGAATATATTAATAATACATAAATAAAGAGAACTGAAAAAGGCCAATGACTAATTTTAATTAGGGGGTTGTTTCCGCTGAAAAAAGGAGGGATCGACTATATTTCCATCGTAACTCACTCACTTTTCATGCTAGAAACTTTTTTAAGAAACAAAAAGAAAAGTCTTTTCAAATACTTTAAAAAAAATTCTATAAGTTTTTCTCAAAAAATGCATAGTTTTTCCGTTATTTGACTTTGAAACTCTCCAACTTAGCATTTGTCACAGAAGAGCTAACCTTTAACAAGTCATAGCTCAGTTTGTATTAGCCATACAGAAAATATAAAAATACCATTTTGTTTGTTTTTAAAAAATGTATATTTTTGCTGTTTATAGTTTTTTTGGTAAAATGAATACTTTTTGAGTTATTCGCGAAAAACCGATTAAAAACTTTGATTTTTTTTGATGAAGAATTAACACTTTCGATCACGAATAACTCGAAAAGTATTAATTTTACAGAAAAAATGTATAGAACATTTTTTGCTTAGAATTAGTTTTTCTATTGATTTCTGTGGTTAAAATCTAATAAAAAATTTCCTTCCCCAAGATGGGGTGGCAACTACCCTCAGGGTGAAAGCGTACATTGGCACCATATAGATTTTGATCCTTGGTCTATTCCCTACCATCTGTGAAAATTTCAAGTAAATTAATGCTGTTTCAAAAAATTGTGAGGTCAAAATCTTTGTTTCCTGTACTAGTATGTTCAGTTGCCAACCACAAAAGCACAACCACCTGAAGTTTTTAGAACCATCCGTATACTATCAGAATTCAGCTATTTATAATATTATAAGATCTGTTTCATAAGATAACCAGATTTGAGGTTTTTTTTTATGATACTGACAAAGCCCAAAGCAGTAAATAAGAGAAGGCTGCCATGAGGGGTTAATAACATTGAGCAATAGAAAGGACTGGAAGTAACTGTACATTTAGAAAACAAAAAAGTTGCAGAGCTCTGATTCCTAGCGGAGCATATTTCACCTGTTCCTTGGCATCAATTAATATACTAGTTGAAGAATACCGCATTAAAGGTTGGATGATTTCACTGAAATTTAATACGAGTCATATAGGAACATACCATTTGCTTCTACTTATTACAAAAAGATGGCTCACCACTTTCCACTAGCAGACTTACCAAACAGCTTCAATGAAATGCACTCGTGACACGATAGATAACTCTCAGCATATCTAACTATTTTTGAACATTTTAGCTTCAGCTCCTTTAAATGTATTACTTGTTTAGTCATTGGTCAAGCCACACACATAGAAATCTAATGTGGGTGCATGACTCAACTGGTTCAACATGTAAATACAGTTGAGGGTCAACATGTTTTCTCAACTGAGAAAAGCAAATGCACATATTCATTCCAGGGAAAACATGAATCAAGTAAATTAACACTGCAATTCTAAGCTGGTTATTGTGTTGTGAAGCAGCTTCTTGCCTGTAGCTAGCATTATGCATGCTACGTAAATAGAAAAATCATTTACAAATAAAGAACACGTAACTGGTTTTCACACGTAATATAACATTTAAGGCTACTGCAAACAAAGTAACACTTACAATACCTTTCTTAGGTACTTCGTCTTCTATTGTGAAACTTCCAGATATCGTCATTCCAACCTGAACTCAATAGAACAAACTACAAAGGAAAACCCTGATAAACACAAGGAGATTACTTTATATACCCCATTCATGAAGTGTATTCAGGATTACTTTCCTACATGCCGTGTAGTATGCCTTTTTCAAATCTAAGATACAGCAATCAGGCGTTGGCCTTTTTAAACCTCCAGATTGATTGTTTTTCAAGAGGACCAACAAGCACCGAAGGATTAGAGAGTGGGACTGACATACAGTTCCCACAAGTACCAGCAATACAACGAACGAATCCAGAAGAAGAGCACAAAAGCAGGAGCGATATAAAATGTTGACTAGTACAGGCAAAACGAGCTTTCAGTCAAAAATATAATTTGCTTATATCAAAAATTAATTTAAATGTCAGGAAACATTTTTAAAAGTATATGTTTGGAGCGTAGCTTTATATGGAAGTGAAAACAATGTTTGGAATATGTAAAACAAATTGTTAGGGATGTCGGATGTGGGGGTATGCCAAAATGAAACGACTGGCACTAGATAGGGAATCCTAAAAGCTGCATCAAAGCAGTCAAATGACTGAAAACAAAAAAAAATATTTACTTATTTTCCAAGATATCATTTTCTACTTCAAGAAGCAATCTCTTTCATAAACTATTCATAAAAAAACTATTGCCTGAGATTTCAACCAGCTTTGCACTGCCATTTTAGATCCATAACTCATTTTGAATTATTGAGAGCCCAGCCGTTTCTTGAGAGTGAAAAAAACATGGAAGTTTTAAATTACATAATACACACTATAAAGGGGAGGTGATCAAAATAGACCCTACTGGAAATGAATGATGTCATCATTTTATGTACCCTATTCTGATTGAAAAATCTCATGTTTTGAAAGCATTTCACAGCAACGATGAACTGTGATCTCCAGAGTAAGTGTTAGTTTCATTAGATATTTTATTTTTTAATGCAAATTTCTTTCCCAGAAAGCTTCTTTTTTACATTTGAACAGACACATAATATGGTAAATTAAAAGCAATTTGTACATAATTCTGTGTAAAAATTGACTTATTATTAAATAATATTAATCAAATGTTATTACAGGGTATTCCCGATTGTAACAATTGAGAAAGTTAAAAAACAAATATATACAGAAACAAAAATTTGTTTTTTAATTGAAAAATTGAAAAGTTATAACAAGGAAATATAAAAAACGGGACAAACATTTTACACTCCATATTTCACAGTTAAATAAAACTATAATTTATAATAGAAGAGTTCTGTGGTAGCATATTAGTAGTAGATCCAATTGCCCACATATTAAAATTTAAGGTTTTTCCTATAACATAACTATGCTCCAAGAGTACATTTTTACAGATGTTTTACTATATAATTTACTAGATAATCTTGTAAATTATTAATGTTGTCATTAAAAAACCTGAAATTCAGTCAGAATACAATTTATAGTTTGTCATATAATTTTTACTAATGTTAAAAAAACTTGAATTATTAATTCCAATATCATTAAATTGATGTAATATAACTACAATGTTATTGTCTTTTAATGATTCATCAAAAATTTTTACAAATAAAAAGAAAAAACAGAATTTGAACAATAGAAACGCAAAAGCAACTACATACATGAAATTGAAGTAAGTTTAACTTGGCTTATATTAGCTTACTTTAAAATTTTGAAAATATCATACATATAAAAATATAAAAAAATAGAAGTACAATATGTTCAACTAATACAAAAAAAAAAAAACAATAAAAATATTCCAAAACAATTACCAATATATTCAGAACTTCTAGAAATAGATGAGTGCTGATTTTCTTTTTACAACTGCACTTCATATTATCTGCACCTATTGAAAATAGATGCAAATATAATGATAATATTATTATCGAATGATAATATTATTTTTGTATTTGCACCTATCTTCAATAGGTGCAGATAATATTAAGTGCAGCTGTAAAAAAAAAAAAAAAAAAAAAAGAAAAGAAATCAGCACTCGTCTATTTCTAGGAGTTCTAAATATACTGGTAATTATTTAAATATCTGCTTAGTATTGGTAATTAAGTATCAGCTTAATATCAAGCAGATAGTAGAATTTCAGGATTAAATCAAACGAAAGGATACCTTTTTGATGCCAGAAAATATTTGGTATAAGCTCTGAAGCTGATCTTAGATTGCTTGACTTTTTATGCATTTGATGAACTAGAATGTCATCATTATACAGTGGATTTTATTTTGATTTAACTTTGAATTAAGAAATCCATGTTTTATCATCACTCTTAAATATGCAGACACCAACCTTTAATTTTTGAATACATCAGATGTTATTACCAGATCCGACCTTGCACTAAATTTACAACAGCATAATCTAACCATTCAGAAACAAATCGTATATTGTAATCTATGAAATTCTTAAAAATTCCAGGGTAAAAAATCACTGAAGTGCTTGCTTTTCCACAATTAGCAAAGTCATTCTCCTAATCATTTAAGCTCCCAGACATCGTTATAATAAGTACTTAAACAGTTTTCATAATGTCAGCATCTTAACTTTCCTTGACCAATTACTGCATGCTAACAATATTTAACATAAACTATACATAAAATATTCAGCTAGATCCCTACTGTAGGCTAATTAAGTAGGGAATTACCATAGTAATCAAATTCAAATTAGGAATAATTTATGGCTGAATTGTTAATTGTTCAGAAGAATACTTCTTCAGGCTGTGTAATTATAGGCCTACAAAATACTAAAAGTATGAAAACATGCTGCTTGCAAAAACCATGAAGTTAAGAAGTCTATCTTTTGATACTTATAGAAAAAGGGATGAACAAGAGATTTGTATTCATCCCTTAATAATAATAATGAAACTGCTAATGATTTTAATAATGAAATTGCTACCATTTATGAATTAACACTCTTTGGAATGCATGAAAATGTATTTATTTTTTTATACATATATTTCGCAATTAATTTTCATTTCCATATGAAATATTACATAAACATTACAATGTCTGCTGCCAATAATAATGCCATTACTCAATAATAATCAAATCAAGTATTGATGGAAAAAAAGACAAAATTTTCAAATTGTCTATGCAGTTTTTGTTTTAAAAATAACTTTCACTTACATTAAGTAGGGAAAAAATACATCAGAATTATCATAGTAGCTTCTTCCACACAATGAAAAGAGAATCATTGAGAAATCAGTTCATTTGTTCACAACTCTTAAAATTACATAAAAAATATGTATTGTTAAAAATTGAGAATCTCCTCATTTTTTGAAGTTAAAAAATTCTTATTTCTGAAAAAAGAAAAATTAATTATTCAATACAAATCATTAAAAAAAAAGAATATTTTTTTTCAAAAACCTACATAACCGAGGCAATAGAGCAAACTAAACATTAATAATTACCGTTCCACTTCTTTTTGGCTTTCCTCCCATTGTGCATATTTTATCCAATTACTTATAGCTGTTCTATTTTTTCTGATATTATCTTCAAATGTACGCCTCTTACGATGTTGATAATCTGCAAGCTCTTCAGGATCTGAGATTTTTTGTTTAGGTGGCTGTAAAAAATAAATTATAAAAATACTCAACTTATAAAAATAATGAAATAAAAAAACTAAAATTAATGTACAATTCCAGTAAAAGCTTGACTAAATAATTAATAATTTGATTTGATATCCCTGAATATCATGTAAATCAGTGGATGGATGAGGTTATTCCTTTAGGAATCGCACTTGTTCTCAGGTATCTCTTTAATTTCTGGATAAAAAACTATTTTTATTGCAGGATATCAGGGGATAAGTCAAAGTTATGGAAACTCCTCAAAAACAGTAAAATCTTTCCAAACAGAATATTGTAACTTTCACCATAAAGTATCAGTCAACTACTTTACTTTTTGAAGACAAACAGAATTTCAATCCCTTCTTGGGAGGAGTGGGCCAAATTTTTTGCAGTTGTAACTCAAATATTTTAAATGATAATACCCTTTGTGTGATAAATTATTATAAAGTTCTTTTTAAGACAAGAAAAATTGTATAAATAAAAAGTTTGAACGATGTCTGTACCCAAAATGGCGGCAGGATAAAGTTTAGATTTTAAAAAAATTACATTGATAATTTAAGGAACTAATATCGCAAATAAATTAATTTATAAAAATTTTATTTAACAAGCATTATTGAATAAATTTACTTAAAAAAGAAATTATTTATTAACCATAACATTTATATTATTTACTTAAATTTCATTTCAAAAAATGTTTGAAATATTCTCCTTCTATTGTTTGACAGTGTATCAGTCTTGTAAAAGGATGATACTGTATTATTCAATGATTCTAGTGATTTTGTGTCCATTCTCAAATTCTACTTTGTAAATCATCTATATCTTGGGGCTTATTTTGATAACAATATTTTTAAGTGTCCTCATAGACAGCAAAAAAATGGTGACAAGTCAGGTGATCTCTCTGGCCAATCTATTTGACCCCTTCGGCCAACCCATCTTCCAGGAAAATATGCATTTAAGATTTCACATACCTGAAGACCAAAATGAAGCGGGACATTATTTTGTTGAAACCAAATGTTTTGGAAGTTGAAGCCCATATTATTTTGAATGTTTGGAATGATACGGTCGAAAAGCCTCATATTTCACTGCATTTAAACTTCCAACAATGAAAATTTAAACACAGTGTAATGTACAGGCAGATATCATTCACCAACAATACCTGCCCATAAGTAATAATGTAATTTGACTGCATACTGTGTATGTACCTCATGATAGCAGTGTAGATTAGTATCAGTCCAGTATAAACAAAACAAAATTGTGGTGATTTACATTATCACTTAAAAAAAATGTGGCCTCATCACCAAAAACTATGTTGTTTAATAAATTAGGACCAGCACAAACATTGTTCACAAGTCTTCAATCATAGTCATTCATTTTCACTAAGTTCTTGCATTAGAAAAATTTTCAAGAGCTTGAAATTTTCACTTTTTAATGTCCGAATCATGAACTTTGGCTAATGTTATGTTCTCATGCTTCTGTTTGAATTGAGGAATCAAGATTCTCATTAAATATGATTTATTATTATTTATTACATATCTAGGCCTCCCTGGTTCCTCTATCATTATTGGTCCCTGTTTTTTCAAATTATTTAATGGTCTTTGACACTGTACCTTCTAAAATAAGGTTATGATTATTAATCATAATAATATAAAACTACTAATTAAAAACAATGACCCACCCAATACTAGAAAGACACAGCAGCAACGGGCATCAGCCCAGGCTCTGCAAATTGTAGGGAGGAAATGTAAACTCCCGCCACCCTTGCATTCCGTTCCATAAATATAAATACTTCTACATTAATTTTTTACATTATAATTTTAAAGATGTTATGGAACACTGAAATGGTATGTTCATGAAACTAGGAGAAGAACAGGGAACTTTTTACATGTAATTTGTTCTAATTCTTTTTCTTTTTTTTTTAAATAAATTTAAAAAATTTAAGCTAATTTAAAATGAAACAATCCACATAAATATTATAACAAATCCTTTGTAATTTTTAGATATGCCATTGAAATGACATTTGTTATGAAAGAAAAACCTCTCTTTTTATAGTAACAAATAGTAATTTAAAAACCACTCGATGGAAAAATTTGAATTTTGTACTATATCAAACGTTGTTCTTCCCTGAATTAGTTTCAAATCTGTAAAAAAAAAATTAATTAAGAGAATTATAACAAATTATATTGAAATTCAGAATTTGTATACCTTTAGTAGTTTTTTACCTTATTTTCCTGAAGTACCACTTCAATGTTTTATAACGTCTTTAAAAAGACTATATAGAAAATTAAAGCAAAAGTATTTATGTTAAAATATGGTGTTTCATCTGTCACTGAAGTATTTATTTAATATTTTAAATTGTTTTCTTCTACTAAGAGATGATTAGTCACTTCAGTGTTTCACAGTGAATCATCAGTACAAAAATTTAAAAATTCTGTGCTATATTTTTATGTGAAAAAATAATACCAATGCAATGAATCTTAACTTCATTTTGTTTTATATTACACAACTCGTTTCTCAAATTTGTCCTTCAATTCTTATTTAGCTTCTAAACAAAACATAAAAATAACCAAGTTATGGCATAATCTAACCCCTTCTACTGAACTCCTTTAACAATAATAAAAAACTATACATAACAAATATTTAATTAGCGACTAAAGATGTATTTTCAGTACTTTGAAAACATCTCAAAGGTGAATTTTTTAATAACTACAGTCAGTTGTTCTATTAAAAAGTAGATTTAATATATATAATTGTTATCTAAATATATTTAATAATATGTAATTATAAACACTCAATATAAATATAATTATAAAATAATATAATATAATTTAATAATTATTATGTCAAATAATATTATTTATTTGAAACTTCACATGAAAACATAAATGACATAAAACCATCTCATGTTAAAAATTTTGACTCACCGGTGGTACAATTTCAAGATCTCTTTCTTTAGCTTCACGAAGTAGTTGTTCAGCAGTAATCTGAATTTCCGCTGGAGCTTTATTTTTAACCTGCAAAAAAATTAAACTGTTATTTTCACATTCAGTGCACATTTAAATGAATACTAATTTACTGAAGACAGAAACATAGTCTTTAACAAATAAATAAAAATTTTATATACAGAGTGGCTGGAAAGTCAGCATAACCCTAAAGTTAATGAAAAATATGAGTTAGAATATGTGTTTAGAACATAAAATATTTTTGTTGGGGTTGATCGCAAATGTTTACAGTGTATCACACACACTGAGTATAAGACAGCCATGCTAAAATAGCTAACAGAAGTAGTTACAGTGTCAAGGAGTTGATAAACTCCTACTTGCATGGATTGATAAATGAGAACATATAAATCTAACGATGAAGTTAACTAGTGATATGTTTTGGCAATGCTTAATGGTAGATTAATAAGCTGCCACTTCAAAAAGCTTCAAAAGGTCACGGAGTGGACAAAAGTTAATGCAGTTAGAAACATGTGCTGCTGTTGCAGATTCCATTGAACAATCCCCAATGAAATCAACTCATAAATGGTCATCTGAACTTCATATATCATGAATGACAACGCAAGACTATATGAAAAAGATCTTGAAAGTAAGGCCATTTCGTCCAATGTTCATCAATGAACTGTCAGATGCAGACATGGAACATTTCACTGTATCCTGCCCCTGCTTGGCTTTATTAGAAAAATTCCCCACTGCAGTGCACCGTGGAAAAGTGCTTTTACATCAACTGTGCAATCTATCATAGTTCATGTGCCAGAAATGTATTATTTTGGGTGAAAGAAAAACCTTATTACGTGACAGAATTGCAAAGAAATCCAACATATGTCATAGTATTGTCTAAAATGGCAGCTTATCATCTGTTTGGTTCGTATTTTTTTTGACAGGCAAGTGAATGCACAGACTTATTTAGAGATGTTGGAGTCACACTTAATACCACAGCTTCAAGAGAAGGATCTCATGAAACGAATATGGGTGCAGCAGAGTGGAGCACCTGCACATTTTGTTCTATCAGTCCACACATTTCTGAATGAAAAATTTCCAGGAAATTGGATTGGCTGTGATACTCCAGCGTCACCAGCTCTGTTACCACAGCCATCACAAAATCCTGAATTCACCACACCATACAATTCATTATGGGGAATTATCAAGGCACATGTATCTGCACATTGCTACACCATAAATGAAGAATTGCATGATGCTATGAGAGACAAATTCCATAAAATAGACCAGAAATGCTCCATCGCATGTCAGAAAATGTGGCAACATATAGAATGGTGCATGCAACATGAGGGCAAAACACATACCCACTAGACGATTAAAATTAATACTATGTATCAAGTGAGTAAATAATATAATTCTTTACTATATCGCATTTTCCACTTATAACTCATTACAAATTTTTAGTTCTAACTTATGAGAGTAAGGTGATTTTTTGGCCACTCTGTAGATAACAATTATTTTAAACATTTAATATTATTTACTAAACTTAATATATTATTTAATATTAAATGAAGTATAAACCACCAAAACATAGAAAATAGATAAATTAAACTTACTATATTAGTGCCAATTAATAAGGTAACTTATAAATTCATTGTGTTTTGGTGGTTTATATTTCTTTTAATATTTAATTTTATTAGCACAATAGTCAATAAATTGACTTATTTAATCTTCAGAAGAAAAAAAAATACATATATTTTTATTTTTACTCATTATCATGCCATGATAAATAATAAGAGATTTTAATTTATTAACCTAATATATACAGAGTGATGAAACTTATTTTAATTTCATTCAATTTTAACTAATGTGTAATTTATATTTTTGATTACTGAAAGAGTGACGCTCCGAAAGTGCTTATCATTTATGTAAGAGTTGTTACCTTTCTATTCCAACTATCTGGTGGTTATAATATCACAATTGTTGAAATGATTTTATATATATATATATATACAAATACATAGAAATAATAAATAAAATTTGTACAAAATATTACAATGTGATGACTTTGAGAATTGTAGCTATATTTTATTTTATATGTACATGATAAATGAAGATACTGAAAATTAGAATCTTAATACTTAAAAATTTTAAATTTAAGAAAGGAATCTGTCCTTTAAAATAAACTTTCTTTCATTTTATTTAAAACACATTAATGGTAAGATTTTTTTGGATGGTCAGAAAAGTGACAATGGTTGCAAAAGAAGGCCCTCTCCCATAAGCCAAAGTAATCCACTTTTACAAAAATTGTAACGATAGTATTGCACTGGTTTGATAAAGGTGAATATTGTTAGAAGTAAATGGTATTACTTCTAACATAACCTAACAATGGTATTTACTAGAAGTAATGGTTAGAAGTATGGTATTGTTAGAAGTAAATAACATTATAAAGCACACCTAAAAGTATAAACACATATAAGTTAACATATGCAATTCACTCAAAATTTATCTACATGATTCATGATTGTGGACAAAAAACAAGGACTTATGGCGGCCCAGTTTATACACTGGAAACTATTACTGATTTTTTTACAAAACCTGTAAGGAATCAGATAGGAATATAGATTGATGCAATACATATTTAATAACTACAACACATTTTATTATTTAATGTTGTAGACAAAACCAATTTGATTAATAAAAAAAGTCTTGTATTTCTGAACTAAGAATTCCTACTACATATCAATAAACTTGTATTAAACGTTAAAATCATTATTTCAAGAGTCTATTTTTTTTTCAAATTACATATCATAAAAATGGCAAGCCCTTCATTGACTTGCTCACCAATAATTCTACCATTTCTTAAATAATTAGAGAACTGAATTAGGCACAATTATTTCTAAAATTGATCTTTAGTAAAAAAAAAAAAAAAAAGAGAGTAAAAATTACAGAGCATTAGGTTTCATCATGGTTAAACAAGGATTTAGAAATCAACTCCTCGATTGAAAAGCATATCCTGGAGCAGACATTGATAGCGACCATAATTTAGTGATAATGAAATGTAGATTGGGGTTTAAAAACCTGAAGAAAAGGCATCAGATGTATCGTTGGAACTTACAGTAGCTTGAGAAAGATGAGGTAGAAAAGAACTTTGAGGAGGACATCACAAGAGATCTGAGTAAAAATGATAAGGTAGAAAATATAGAAGAAGAATGGGAGAATTGTTAAAAACAAAATTATTAAATCAGCAGAAGCAAACTTAGGCAGAACAAAGAGAACTGGTAGAAAACCTTGGATTACAGAGGATATATTTCAGCTGATGGATGAACATAGAAAATATAAGAATGCTAGTGATGAAGATAAACGAAACTATCAACAATTAAGAAATACCATAAAGAGGAAGTGCAAATTAGTAAAAGAAGAGTGGAATACAGAAAAGTGTTCAAAAGTAGAAAAAGAAATTATCATTAGTAAAGTAGACAGAGCATACAGGAAAGTAAAGGAGAGTTTTGTAATGCAAAAATTACAAGCCAATAATGTGTTAAAATAAAGATGGTATACCGATTTGTAATATGAAAGAAAAGGTTGATAGGTGGGTGGAATACATTGAAGAGTTATACAGAGGAAATGAATAAAAAACTGGTGTTATCGAGGAAGAGGAAGTCGAAGAAGATGAAAAAGGGAGATACAATACTGAGATCTGAATTTAATAGAACGTTAAAAGATCTGAATGGTAGAAAGACTTCTGGGATAGACAGAATACCAGCAGAATTACTGCCCAGTGCAGGCAAAGAAGCAATACATAGATTACACAAACCAGTGTATAATACTTTTAAAAAAGGGGAAGTTCAGTCAGACTTCTAAAAGAGTGTTATTGTTATGATTCCAAAGAAAGCAGAAACAGATAAATGTGAAGAATACTGAAAAATTAGCTTAACTTAACTGGAATTCTGTACAGAAGAATCAAGAGGAGAGTGGAAGAAGTGTTATGAGAAGACCAATTTGGTTTCAGGAAAAGTATAGGAACAAGAGAAACAATTTTAGCACTCAGATTAATAGTAGAAAGAAAATTAAAGAAAAACAAACCGACATACATGGCATTTATAGATTAAGATACATTTATTAGATTAAATACATTTATCTCTAACAAAAGAAATAAATCTCAAGGATATTGAAGCCCTGTCTACATTGGCAGATATTATAACTGCCCTGGTCCTCCTTACTGGGCTTAATGTGGGGCACTTTAATGGTATGACAATAAGAGAATCATTTGGCAATACCAAAACAGCTACTGTGTTGGTGCCAGCAACAAGGCCAAATTAATGTGTAAGATGGGGAGACTGAAAATTGGTTTGGGTCTCGTGTAGGATGATCATTGGTGATGATGCAGACAGGTGTTATAGTTGTTTGGCCTTAGGTCATAAGTCATCAAAATGCAACAGTCCAATGCAAAGGTCCTTATAGAAGTAGAGCATGTGTTGCTTGCAGTATGAAGGGTCATTTCAAAGTAATTGTCCAGAGGATCAAAAAAACAACTTATAGCACTGGAGACAGTGAGTGCTCTCAACAGTTCAATGATTAAGATACTGTTATCTAATACTAATCGTAATACTAGATCGTGGATACCGGTGTTCTTTGGTGGTTGGGTTTCAATTAACCACACTTCTCAGGAGTGGTCGACCT
>JAAAKQ030152076.1:0-12934 GCA_010016005.3 Zanna intricata
GGTATAATGAAATGAAACGACTGGCACTGGATAGGGAATCTTGGAGAGCTGCATCAAACCAGTCAAATGACTGAAGAAAGAAAAAAAAATTCTAATACAACCTCGTATAAAGAAAATATTGTAAAATTTTAATTTATCAGGGTATAGGTAGAATAACTGTCTATAAGGACTGATTGTGGAAATAGATTTGCACTTCATATAATTAATTTATACTGAAGTAACATAATTAATACAGTGACCTAGGTCACATTTAATTAAAATTTTGATCAGTTTAATCAATGAATGATTAAAAATTTTAATCAGTGAATATTTTGTAAAACATCCCCAGAGAAATTGACAAAGATAATATTTTGAGGATTGTGTCACTCTTTGACGCTTACTATAGTCCTTTCTTAGATAAATAGAAGATGGATTGTCATAAGCTAACATTTCTCCTTATCAAGAAGGTTTTAATTAAAACTTTTCTACTGCATAATGTGATTATTGATCAGCCAGCTAGGGCAGTGGATTGTTACTGGATTCTTGTTTTCAGAATTTAAACTCCAGCAAAAATCTGCAAATCTCTTTGTCCCTTTCTAATCTTAAAAAGAATGATAATTCTTTTTTTTTTTTAAATAGGATGCAATTTTGGTATTCTTGTAGAATAGATAAGTACATTATTTATTAAATATTTTTAATTAGTTTTGATATTTGTTGTATGAAATTTTTTGCTTGTTTCAAGAGAAAGGAAAACATTTTAAATTACTCTGTTAAATTTGATAGTTAAACTGACATCTTACTTTACTATAATAAAGTTACTGGCATAACTGTTAAAGTAATGAAACAACACTCAAGCACTGAGGTATCAGAAGTAAAAAAAAATGTATGTAGTGTGTGCGAGACTGTGATCTAGTACTAACTTCAAAAGCGCTTACTCTCTCATGTAATAACGTTTTTCATACCTTTGAAAACTTTAATATCAAGATCAGTTTTTGAAACTTCTTCTGCATATTTCTTGCCTGGTCTAAATATATAATGGCCAGAAAACTGTTCACCTAATGAAGGTGCATATTCATCATAAGATAAGTAAGCATAAAAACCTTGATTTACATGCACATAAGTACCATTTATTAAGATCCAATTTATTTCACCATCTTTATCCATTGATAACCGAGTTCGATTCTGTACAGAATAAAACATATTTAGAATATGTAATAATATTAAAAATTCACATATTATATTTACAGTAATAATTACTTGTACATAATATAAAATGCGCAAGTAGTGCAAATAAATAATAATAATAATAATAAACAGTAAAAGTAAATAAAATAATCAAACAGATTTCCAATCAATGATTATTTATGTGATCATCACAAAAATTGTATTACTGACCAAAAAAATCAATTTAAAGAACAGAATTTGAAAAAAAGATTTATAAACTTGCAAAAAAATAACATTAGTTTACAAACTAATAATAAACAGAAGTGTCTTAACTAGGCTGATCAAATAAAAAGAGTTAATACAAATTTTCAAAATTGAAATGAAAATCAAATTTGGGACTTATAATGATATTATACTGAATTCCATACTCCTGAAAAATTAAAAATTAAATATAGTAAAAAGTACTAATTATAATATGATTAAAGAACAATTGAAATTTAAAAATGATATGAAGAAATGAAAAATTATAAATTTAATCTAGTAATTAATTACATTAACCAAAAATTAATTTTGTAGATTAAATAATAAATTATAAAGTTAATATTAGATAACAATTCAGTGCTTACTAAGATAACCAAATAAGCATGACTGTTCTCTATATTTTTTAAATTATTACTTTTGTTACTTTTTAAAAATACAATCATTCTGAACTGATTAAGCATCAATATCATATAAAAACATCCCAACAAGCAATGCATTTTACCTTCATAAAGTGTCATAACTAATATTTGTCATGATCAAATGAATTAACAATGGTCACAACTAAGACAACTGTCACAATAAGTGTCAAATTTAAAGAATCCATAGTTTTAAAAAATGATCTGTTAGTTTATAACCAGACACTTATAAATTGTAAGTTTAATACTTTTCTAAATAACTCGTTTATCATTTAACTTTTAAAAATGTATTTAAAATCTTTGTGAAGTTATTTTTATTAGAATTTTTTCTTTCTGTGTTTTTTAAATAAATTATAATTATGAAATTATCTTCCTACATATTGTGAAACAAGTGATAAAATATTTTATTCATAAGTTGATTATATTAAACAATATGTATACAAAAAGTAAACAATATCAAAAAGTTAATATAAACATATATATGTTTCATTTGTGAATTATGACTAGCAAAAGATCTCGCTCAGATTTCAGCTATTCCAGTGAAATGTGATTTTACTGAAACTTTCAGAAGATTAATTAAGGAACAGACTTAATGATTTCTTTTAATTTTTAAGCTAAAAAAACTGAATAAAAATAGATCCCATAATTGTATCTGCTCTAATTGTTAAGAAATCTGGAGTGAAAACCAACATATCGAGATAAAAAATCCTGTTTTTTTTTTTTATATTTCACGTACAATAACTTTGTTAGATGTATAATAAAACTTTTAAACAAAAGCTGTAGAGAATTTAATTCTAAACAAAATGGTATAAGATAAGTTGAGTAAACAAAGAAAATTTAGAAAAATTAGAATTTTATTTAGAAACAGTTAAACATAAACATTAAACATAAAAAAAACAAATAATAAACATTGTTTGTAATATTAAACATTTGTCAGAAAAGTAATTATTTAGTGTAAACAAAAACCAAATTCTTTTCTGGTGATGCAAAAAAATTTGTAAAAATAGAATTTACTGCTAAAAAATTAAAAAAAAAACATACAAACTAGAAATTACACTACAGATGTAAAATAAAAATTACTTTGAAAATACTTTTTTTAATAATTACAGAAATATAATAAATAATTTGAAGAATTATTATTTCTATATTGTCAATAAAATAACAACAGCTAATCAAACTGCTAAATGTTGTGTTTAAATCAATCTGTAAGATACTTTAGACATATAGGTAAAATTTACTGTGAACCATGCTGCCTTTGCGAAGATTTTCTGTGAATTTTAGTTTGAACATGATTGATTTGCTGAAATCTGAGTGAAATCCTTCACTAGTTGTAACTTGCAAATGGAGCATTTTAGGATATATGTTTACATGAACTTTTTCCATTAGAATAGAAAATGAAGAATGGATACTTTTTCACAAGTGGAAAGAATTATGAAAGTTCAGGGAAAACTTCAAGTTTTTCCTGAACTTTCATTTATACATTTGTGAAATTAATTTTTATTAGTTTTTACCTTGAATCCGATGGTTGCAGATTTTCTTACTTTCATTCCAAGAGTAACTGAAGCTTTTTCGTTCACATTTTCACTAGTTACATAAAAAGATAAGAAACCAAGAGGTGGTATATCAACTGCTTCAAATAATAATTCATAACGATTTTTACTATCACGACTAGGAATATCCCTAAGAAAAATTGGGATTGGAATGATCTGAGTCGTAACTTTATCACCTGAAAAATGAATCATTGTCTGTATTAAAATAATAATGACAATATTAAAAAAAAAAAATCTTTTATGTAATAATTTCATTTTTACTGGATCCAATGGTAAACCAATAATAGCAAATAATTTTTTTTAAATTCGTAGCTAAGGATGACTTAATTTTTCCATTTCTGTAAACTACTATATTAAAAATTTTATCCAGTTTCAATAAAATGATAATTCCTAATACATAATTTAGTCACGTTTTGTTTAAGCAAATTTTCATTTGAGCACTGGTGTAAATTTTTTCATAATATATTCATTACTTTTCATTAATCTTGATAGAAAATAATTAATTCTTTCAAGTATTATAATTGTTATAAAACATAATATTTCACAAATTAACTTTAATGTTTGAATTTAACTGAAACTGAAGAAAATTTTCATAAACCAAGACCACTGAACCAGACTAGTAGATAAAAAGCATTTTAAGAACATATATTCAAACTAATGAATGATACTTTAACTACCAGATGACTGGTTGCACCATCAGATGATTAATCTGTTGTCATCTGCTGTTTTATTGTAGAAACCTCCTGTTATGTTGCTGGGACCAAGTTTAAATCCATGTTGTATTACATTTAATATTTACTAGTATGACCGCACAGGCCGAAGTTAATTTTTAGCTTTCTAAACTAAAATGATTCTCCCATTGCCCACTCAAATGTGGGGTACCATACAAGTATAAGCACTCCCCCACCGGTTTGGATCTTTTCCCAATTTTTTTTATTTCTCTCTCTCTCCCCCTCTCCACCATCCCCCATCACTCTCACTCTCTTTTTTTTTAGGAGTTTAAACCCTCATTCTATTTTAAATAATCCAACTCCTTCTCTTTTAATAGCTCTGTGATTAGGCTTACATGCCAATTCTCTTCACTCAGGAGTATCTGATCGACGACATTATCAGGTATTAACCCATTCCAACATGCTCTGTCTTCTTCCTTTTCCATCTAAAACAGTTGAAAAAAGTGTATTCCAGAGAATCACCACAATATATGCATTTGGCAAAGGGCCTTCTTCAAAATCTAAAAAGATATTCTCCAAAGTCACTGAGGCCAGAGAGGAGTTGGGTGACATAATAAAACCAACATACCCACTCCCTCAAACCCCCATACTCACTCCCCAACCATGGTTTCAATTCTGGGATTATTAAGACACAAGTCCCCCTCCCAGTGCTTGTAGAATTCCAGATTTGCTGCCATACATTGATTGGCATATTCTGAGTGTCCACTTTGATCATACCCTCATTTCTTCTAATGCTTTCTCGGGCTTGTAATTATATCAGTGGAACACCAGCCAATACACCAATACTCATGACGAATACCATACGGTAAGCCCCAACAATTTTAACAGCCACACGCCGTTTCAAAGATTCCATTCTATGTATATTCTTTCTGTAGTTGAAAGCTCGGCCCCATGTCAGCATGGCATATAGTAGAATGAAGATCCCGGTTGATATCAGAAGTTTCCTCTTAGCCGCCTGCGGCCCCATCTATTCCCCATCAGTCTCCATACCACATTAATCGCCTTCTCAGTCTTTTTTAATGTCTCTGTCACATGATATGGAAATATACCAGAACATGAATACCAAACTCCCAGGAATTTAGCTTGAGAAGTGGCCCTAAACTTATGATTACTTACCATGATTTCAATAGGCTCATTCGCCTTTTTACGGTAACAGTCAAGCACTGCGACTTTTCAGGTGCCAAGCTTAAACCTCTACTCCGAAGCCAAATATCAATCTTTCAGATTGCTTTATTAGGCGATCGTAAAACCTGCACCTCAGTATTTCCAGAAACCAAGACACTAAATAATCTGCGTACACCACCATCCTTACATCTTCCAAAAAGCGTAATCGGAGCAGCCCATCAAAAACAATATTCTACAAGAATGGGCTCAGTATGGAACCCTGAGAGACTCCCGCTTGCATATTGAAGCCAAACTCTCCATCCTCCACATCAATAATGATCTCTCTATCCAAGAGAGAATCCGGTATTGTGGCGCACATGTATGAGCTAATACCTCTATTTTGAAGTTCTTCAATGACCACATTCCAAGCCACATAATTGAATGCGTTGCGGACCTTCAGGAGGACTGTCAGAGGAATCTTTCTGACCCTTCAGGTGCCCTTCCTGCATTCTGCAATCCATCTATTTACATAGCACAAGGCATCTATTGTGGATTTTCTACGCATGAATCCAAATTGGTTTGGAGACAAACCTCCTTTCTAATGCAATTCAGCAATCAATCTCTCAGCCAAAAGTCTCTCATATATTTTCCTAATAGCTGGGAGCAGACAAATTGGTCTAAAAGCTCACATTTGACTCTGGGCAGCAGACAAAAATCAACACAATTCTTCCTCTTTTCCAAGGTATTGGAAATCTACTTTCTGTGAAAGCTTTATTAATAGCATCCAAAATCAAGTATGACTATTTCCTGGCAAGTCCTTTGAGGACGCTTCCAGGTACCTCATCTGGACCAGGACTCTTCTGTCCATTCATTCTATCCACAGCCCACTTAGGCTCCATCAAGAGATGATTTAGATGGAGAGACTAAATCATCTAGTCTCTTCATTGTAAACCACCCTATATTCTGATTCCTCCAGCAGGAAAAGATTCTCGATAGCAAGTTTCACTTGATCTCTAGTGAGTTTGAGAAGGACGCAGCAAATTTTTTCATAATGACCCAATACGCCTTCCCCCACGTCATCATCTAGCTCATGCACGAATTTTTCCCATGTTGCTCATTTAGAATTTGACTGCAAGCTGTCACATGTCTATTAATTAAATATTAATAATTTATTAACATAGTCTATTAATTTTAGTAGTTACACCAATGGATTTTTCTGTGCCCAAGTTCGCTGAGAGAGCGTAAACCCATCAGTCACTTCACAAGAACAAGTCAGGTAATCATTTCTCTAGGCTCTCCATCTTTTCTGTGACCGTCTCCACAAAATACTGTATTTGAGAGTCACTGGGCTTCCATCTGCCCAGTCTGAACAATCAACTAGTCTATTTCTTCTGACTTGCTTGTCCAATCTCAGTAGTTCTATTTTCTTTAACTCTATGTGCTCGGCTTAAACTTCTTCTCTTCACTAATCAATATCAATAGTTCTCTGATTTTCCTTTTTTCCTTCTTTACATAAACATCTTTTTCACTCAAAAGAAAATATTTCTTAAAATCTTATGACATGACCATATTATGTGGTTAATGCGCACTAGCGTGGTGCAATTTCCATGTATAATTCTTCATTAAATCTGGTTGTTTATATGGATAACTGTATAATGACTACATAAATTTCCCAAACATCATTCTTTATTGATCATGTGGTAAAAATTTGTAGACTGCATTACTAAAATATAACACTAACATTTTATGTTATATGATATATGTTTTTTTTACCGCTGAAATTATTGGATTTTTGTTTTAATGTGAGAGTTGTACACCTATCAGTGGTTGTAATGTATTAGAATAATTCTTTAGTTAGTAGTCATTTAATTTATAATTTTTTTATCAATTTCTTGACAATGCAATCTCTGATCAAAATTTATAATTTTTGAACAAGATTTCCTGTTATTTTATGTTAGAATTCTGCCACAATTTAAAATATTTTGCTCAGTCTATGTTCAAAACATTATTGAAAATTGTTTTGCTGAGTAAAATTGATTAATTTCTAAACTCTATTTCTTAATTGAACCTTTCTTCATCATTTAGAATAGAAATCATGCCAGTTCATTAAGTAATAGTTAACACTACAAACTTATATTGCCAAAAATGAAAAAAATTTAAATACCTATGCTTTTATGACACTGAATAATTCTAGAAAATGAATTACACTTTTAGAAGATGATACAATAAAAATTATTTTTTAAGATATTAACATGTTATTATAAAATTAAACAAGATTTACCTGCAAAATTGATTACATTATACTCAAATGATTTTTTACCAGGTATTGGAAATCTTATAAATTGTGATACTTTTGAACTCAGAGGATTATAAATAGTTACAACAAATGTCTTATTCTTTTCTGTTACATCACATTGACTGATATTAAGAAGTGGACAAATTATTGTACGAATTTTCTTTTTAAATTTATTTCTATTTGGCCTGAAAATAAGTCGTCTGAAACATATTAAAACAGAATGCAGTTATTGTAATTAAATTTGTGATAAACATGAATTGGGTAAAAGCAATTTTATGAAGAATTTAGAATTAGAATAAATTATTATCAGAAAGAAGTGATTCTTTAAATCTATTCTAAAATTAAACCAAAAAAAGAAAAGAAATCCATTTTCCTTCTTTTTTTTTTCAAATAAATACCTTATTTTCTATGAATAACTTCTATCAATTTCTAAAGGCATTACAGTTTATAGATTAATTCTTTTTAAGATGAATCTCTTGAAGCACATTGAAAATACATTCAAGACTGTTATCCTGATCACATTTAGTTACATAACATTTCAAATTTCAGATATATTGCAGGAAGGCACTGTTCCCATCTTGGCTAATATGTTTTTGTGATGTTATTGCTTTAGTGTTAGTTATTTTAGTAAAAAAATTAATAACAATAAAATTTAATTTCCATACATTTTTTAACATTTTTAAAAAACAACCATTTTTTTATATTATGGCATTGCATTCCAGTTTTTAATATATTCTGCTTTTATCTTAAATACATTTACAATGAAAGTTGGCATCGCATCAGGGTTCTTCATTGCTATTTTAGGGACTATTATTTTTAAAATAGAATTTTTATTGAATAAATCTAATTTTGGGTACTTCAACTGAATTCAATAGCATTGTACTAGGATATTGGTTTATATCACTGTTTAGAAACTCAAATACAAGGAAAAGAAACTAGGGAACTATAGAACAGACATTTCAGAAAAATTTTTCTACAATATTTTTTGTTTCCTTAGACTCAACAAATGTACTTAATCCAGAACAAGAATCTTTCCTCTATGAAAAAATGGTCTTCTGTGAAAAAAAAATCTTTCATCTGTGAAAATCTTTCCTCTGCATTATAATTTCAAGGTTAATGCTATTCAATAACTGTTGCACTTAAAACAATTTTGAAAATACTGAATGTCCCAGAGCTTCACTAAATTTACTTGTGATAAAAAATTTTTGGTAAATTTGCAAGGTTAATTTTGGGATGGTTGAAATACTGATGATTGCACAAAGGCTAGAGTACAATATATCTTACTTATACATTTTGAATAAATTCAGAAAGGTGTTTAATTCAACTCTGTGTTGTTCAAAAGTTTATTGAGATCTTACTTGGGTAGGGTTAACAACATGCCAAAACAAGGCAAATGATATAAATGTACGTAGCAAATGATATTTGCACAAAGGCAAATATAAATGTGTGTGAGTGTGTAAATATATACGGAGTTAATGAATTTTAACTGTTTACAAATTTTTGCAGACTTCTAGCAAATGAATATGTGAGACACATTAAACAATATAAAAACAAAAATTACAAGCGATCAGAAGAACATAATTGAGGTTATGACCCTGAAATTAATAAGTGAATAAATATAACTGTGAATAATTGAGTAGCTAAATGTATTAATTAATTCTGTTGCCATAAATGTATATCTTATTACACTAAAATAATAATAAAACAATTAAATGTCAAATTAATGCAAATAAAACATATTGCTGTACTACACTTTACTGACTACATGAATGGTAACTGTTATATAGTTGGGAATGACATCTTGGTTACTAACAATTTTGATTTTGTCTGCCTTACCAACCAACCAACCTATTGTAAATCATTAATTCAAACAGCTTACACAAATCTTAAACAAATATATTTATGATAGTAAGTTTATGATATTTATGAAAGCAAGTTATAAAAATACTGTCACAAACTTATTTCACTTATGTTAACTATTTTTTAGGCAGAGATATATAGAATATTATCAATATTTGATAATAATTTAAATAATTTAATTTGCAATCTGTTATTATAAATAGAAAACTGAAATCTTATACACAACCGTATTGCTTTGTTAGTCACTTTTTGACATTTAGAAATTCCTTTAGATAACATTTCAAGATAATCTGATGAAACATGAGCAGCTGATGTTCCTGTGATTGCATCATGATGTTGCATTATTCCCAGCGCACTTCTTAATGATTCAATATTTTCTTGATCTTTCTCATCTAAATCAGACAGGACAAACAGTTGATTGCACACCTATTAAAAACAACATTTAAATAACAATAGTTAAGCAGTCCTCTATAAAGTACTAGAGAATCTAAGAAATGTTTTTAAAGACGAAGATTCGGTGAAAGGAAAATCTTGATATTCACCTCTCTGTGGCAGAGAAAGGGCAACAATTATAAATATTATCAATTAGTATATACAAGCGGTTAAAGAATAAAGGGTCTGGTTGCTCCTGGTATAACAAATTCGCCTATTACAAGTTACAATGGTCTCCACACAAGGCAGATGAGCAGTGCTGGATACAGGACCCTATTTCCCTGGGGAACACAGAAAATTATCCCCAAAAGCAGAGGAATTTCTTCTGGAAGTCAGCGACATTATAATATACAACAACAGAAAACCACAGTATTATTATTTTATTTTTTTCGCTAGATACACATGATAATACCTTGTATTACCCTACATTGCTGGCTTTTTCTGTAAAATGTTCCGAAGTTAAAATGACTTCTTGTTCAGATCTCCTGGAAAAAGCAACAAAAGAAATTAAAGAATCAATTGCATATAACAACTTGGAATGTCAAGACCTTGTTACAGAATGGAAAGTTAGATTATCTCAAGAGGTAAATGAAGATAAATAAAGTGGATAAGAACTAGTTTGGATTTGTGATTAGAGGAAATGGAATCTTGACAACTAAATCGAAAGAGTCTGTAAAAGGAGAAAGGAAGGAACAAAGAATAAAGATAAATCTACAAATAGATTAAGGAGAAGGCTTGGGACTGAAATGGATGGAGACAGCGGTGGCTTAAGGGATTTGCTACCAGGTAGAACACAGATGAAATGACCAGGCAGATGATGAACCAAGCAGTCACTTTTACTATAGTAGTAGAGAAATTATTAGGGATAATTTTTAGAAACAGTTTAAGAAAAATTTGATTTTACAATGAAATGAGGAGGAAGAAACATTATTGTTATTATTAAATGAAGTTACTAATGATAACAGTATTATTCTTGAGACACAGACTTAAAACCCATTAATACTCGGGAAAAATATTATTTTTGTTTATGTAATTATTCATAGTTACATGTGCAAGATTAACATTAATAATAACAAGTTTTTAATAATATCAAGTTAACAGAGCTTTATTAAAAGATTTAGTATAACTTACTTTCCTAAATACAGGTTTCAGCATCTTAACATAACATTATACAGTCCCTTGCTGTATAGTGAAATTGTAGTTCCAGTTTCTTACAACTATTCAACAGTTAATTGCATTATATTTTTAAGGTTAATTATTATTGTGTAACACTGTTATAGAATTCATAATTGTAAATGATAAGATAAATAACAATCTTAATATCATTTCAGTTGGTTAAATCTTGAAATTTCCAATATGTAAAGAGTACCATTTTACTCACTATGTCTGGCTCATCTAATAGCACCAACACTCAGTTTCTAGGTATTGTTACAATAACACATTATACTTTTACAATAATTAAGACAAATTAAAAACAATAAAACAATCATACAACAATATTTTACAGAACTTCCACCACATCCCCTTGCTGTCTTCTCCCAACAGTAGAACTAGTGGTCAGCATATAGAAGACATATAATAGAATTTTTATACTTTTTTATTGCTCTGAATTCTACTAAATTCTCCTTGTCATGTGCAAAAATCATAATTAATAAATATGTATAAAACTAAAACCTCTGATATTCAATTTAAAATTCTGCAAACTAAAATCTATACATTAGAATTATTCTGCAAGTAATTCTTAATATATAAAACTAATCTTAGAAATAGAACAAAAAAAATACTGTATGTATACATTACTAGGATTAATCTTTATATTGATGAAAGTCTAGGTGGTTCAAGATAATTGTTACACATGATGAAAATCTCCAGAGTTTGCAGGTGATTTTAATAAATATGGCACTTGTTTGGATGAACCTTTGGTAGAGGCTTTAATGAAAATTAAAAAAAAGTAAATAAATATATGAATAAATCAAATTCACAGATGAGAGCTAAATTAAACAGCCCAGCCTCAGGTATAAATGATATTATTTCCTTCACTATAAAATTATGCAAAAATAATAAGCAAATAAATAATAAGCTTTTGTTGATGGCTGTTCATACTGTTCATACTCTATTTAAATTTATTAAATAGAGTATTTTAAGTATTATTCCTTCTCAGCAACACCTTTTTCATCAGTTTCTTCTCATTTGGGGAAGATAAATCTCATATAGGTAATTTTTTTTAGTTATTATTTCAGAAGATGAGAAATGACTCTTTTGTGGTAAGTGAAAATGCCATTCCTGACAGGGATTCGACCTCTGGATCACATAGGTAATTACTGACAAGTTTCTCTAACTATTGATTTGAGTATCAATAAAGTTAGTGAAAACACATTAAATATGTTCTAAATAATCTTGTACAATTATTTAGAATAATTCCACTTATTATCTTCTGATCAGGATGATTTTAAGTTGGGTAAGGGTACACAAACTCCAGTTGTTATCTGACCAGTGGTTTATATAAAACTCTAAAAAAATAAAAAAATCTTTGGCAATGTTCTAAGATCTTGCAAAGCCATATGATGCTGTTTATCATCAGTTGCTTTTGCGAAAGATTTTTAATTGTATTAATCATTGTGATGTATTTGAGTAGTTCACTAATTACTTAGAAAAACAATTAAAGCAAAAATAGGTAATCACATTAATAATTTGAGCATAAAAGTTTGATAAGCCTATTCTAATTGCTCAATTTTTTCTTTTTTTTGTGCACACATTTATTGGCTTATTTTTTCTTATCCTCATTGCTTTAATTTTCTTTAAAGAAAGAGAAAAAATTTATAAGAGAAAAAATTATTACGTTAAAAAGTAATCTATGCCATCATCATTTTCTCAGCCCAGGCTTAGTCTTATTCTGAAAAAAATTAGCTGAAGTAGAATTTTATTTTCAATAATGAAAGTAAGATAAAAATAATAATAATATTTGTATCTATAACAATATTTGACACAAGTGACAAAATACTTATTCATTAAATAGGTCTGTGTAATCAACATTATTAAATAATACAATAGTATATATCAATTACAGGTTTTTTTTTTTTTGTCTTCAGTCATTTGACTGGTTTGATGCAGCTCTCCAAGATTCCCTATCCAGTGCCAGTC
>JAAAKQ030152087.1:0-12934 GCA_010016005.3 Zanna intricata
CATCACCAGTAACGATCCTGTTCAAAAATCCTTCTCCTTCAAGGTTATACCGGGAAAGAAAGTCTATGGCAGAACTCGTTCTTTTGAGTTTGTGCTCATCAGTAAGCAGTTTTGGTTTCCACCGAGCACAGGACTTGTGGTAGCCTAGTTTCTCTGTCACTATCTGTGTAAAAGACTGCGAGAAATTTCAGGGAAATGATCAGAAAGTTCCCAGATAGTGAACCAGCGGTTCTCACTCACTTTTTCATTCACTCTGTTCACAAAGTCATCACTGACAAGAGATGGTCTATTGCTCCTGTCCTCATCGTGAACATTTTTCATTATCCAGTTCAGACATTAGCTTCCTAACATTATGGCAGGAACAAATAAAATCATCTCTTCCAAAGTACTTCAGTAAATAGGTTTCGATTTCTATATATTTAAATGTTGGTGTCCTTATTTAACAACTTCCATTCTTTAAGACGTGAACCTAGGAATTCTGCATATTGTTTTGATAAATACTGTCACAAATTAGCGAGGTGAGGTTTCAGTATTTGAATCTTCTAGACTACTGAAGTTGAGGATTCATCGGTTGAGCCTTCTGGGGAATCAGAAATTACTTTCTAAGAAGTTGGAATCGGTAAATCAACAACATGATTTATAACAATAATATGAAGTATATGATCTCATAGCTGAATGAACATTTGGGTATAAAATACTGCTTTTATTGTGTGAATTAAAACCAGTAACATTTGTTAAGTAAGAATAGCAGTCATAATAATGATTAGGAAGCTCTTGTTGTAGTACAAGTTTTTTTATAAAAATTATTATAACTCCCCATACATATTGAAGTCCACAAAATAAATTTATAACCAATTAAAATGATAAACATTGTTAAATTATGATAATATTTAATATGGTATTTTGTTAATATTATTTCATTCCTATATATAATAATAATATTTTTTCGATATTATTTCATTTCTATATTTAATAATAATATTTTGTTAATATTATTTCATTTGTATGTTAGTAGTATTTAAATAATTCAGTCTTTATTATGTGTGTTCAGATTTCGAACTTTCTAGAAAGTACAAAATTCTACTAGAAACAGTAAAGCTGTATGCTTGTTTGAATTATTATTTTTACTAAAGAATGAATTTTTATTTGGCAATTGACATTGATAAAGTTTAGTTCTGTAATTATTTATATTGTTTAGAATTAATTGTATTTATAAATAATGAAAATATTTGTAATAGAAGCAAATAGAATTTTCTACTGATTTCTAGACGTCTGCTAACAGTATAAAGCGGTTCGAGCGACCTGGATTGGTTCATTCATGTGACATAGTTCCAAGTGGTTGCACTGCGCGAAAGTTAAATATTGTTTCATGTAGATTTTGTTAAGTGTTGTTTGTTTGTTTTGTTAAATAAAATATTGTGAGAAGGCTTGATATTGTGTTGGTTATTTATGCGAATCGTGTTCTCATTGTAATTGGTGACATGAAAGTATTGTTAAAAAATTGTGTCGAAGTCGATATCGTGCTATATACGAATTATTTGCTCACATCACTCTTGCCAAATCATAGGTATACCAAAAGGCAAATGCTTCTTTTTTTTTAACCATTGGGTTAGTTTAACATAGCTTGATGGATTCCACATGTGGAGCCCAAGTTTTATCATGGTCTCCTGAGGGACAGTCAGAATAATGTGTGTAAGCAGATTCAATACTGGTTTTGTTGACTTTTTGTGGTGAATTCTGTGCAAACGTAACGAAAAATAAAATTGGAGAATTTTTACAAGCCCATTGTAAAATTCAAAAAGTTTTAATGAAATAATGTAAACTGAAATATTATAGAAATACTTTCTTAATTATAAAAATAATTAAGTTGTAATTTATAAATACTTATTATTTTAAATTCTTGATAAAATTGTTTCACCATGGATTGTAACACACACACACAAAACTTAACAAATCTTGATGTTCATTAAAATAATACCAACAGTAGTTGTTCTGTTATAAATATCTTTCATTAAATTTATTCCATCAGTTATGAAACAAAATTTATAATATCTGTTTTGATAAAACATTCTACAAATAAAGAACACGGCAAGTTGTACAAAAAGCTGAACTCATACTGAAGAAAGTTTCACCACATTGAATTACTCATTACTTGACTCACCGTCTTGTCTATACATGTCTGGCTTGACATGAAATAACATCATTCGATTGTTATGTAACAAATATAGGCCTGTGGCATGCATCACAGTATAAATCGCATGAGACAGCATAACTCAAGAGATATTAACTTATTTGTATTGTTTGCTCCACAAATAATGGAACAAATAAATTAAGGGGTTGTAACTTAAGAATGTTGCGTGATGGGTTGTTTTGGAATACATACTCAGATTCAGCATATAAAATACTATATAGAACACCTATTCCCTTTTCAGTTCAAATTTTATGTTGACCAATGTTATTTAATCCATTTTTTTAAGTGATAAAAGAGCAATAGAAATTCATAGTTTAATTAATATTTTCTTATTGGTTATTCATAAATTAAAAATAAACCCAAAGATTTGGGTTGTTTTGGCTGTATTACATTAATACATCTAATTTTTAATGTCAATATGTAGGTAAGTTACTAAAAAATAACAATTATTATTTTCTTAATAGTTTTCTTAATGAGTCTGATAGTTATAATTAAAAAACCATTGTGGGGGAAAACAGTAAAGACTTAAAATATTAAATTAGTTTGATGGATATATTTTGTAGTATAATTAAATGGTTGTAAAAATGATACCTATATGAAAAACACCGTTGATTAAAACAAAAAAAAGTGAAAATTCATGTCTGGAAAATAAGGATTGAACAGAAGTAAAGAGAAGTCCACCGGGCTGGTCTAGCGGTTAATAACACATCAAAAATGAGCTGATTTCAAAGTTGAAAGTTCTAAAGTTCAAATCTTAGTAAAGGTAATTAACTTTTATACAGATTTAATTACTAGCTCATGGGTCAGGTGTTCGTCAATGGTTGGGTTTCAATTAACTATACTTCTTGGGAGTGGTTAACCTGAGATTGTATAAGACTACAATTCATTCATAGATTATCATACTCTGAAATAATACCTTACAGTAGTTCCAGAGGCTAAACAAAAAAAGAGACAATAACTAAGTGTGAGCTAAAGCTTTCTAGAAGATGAATATGTATTTTTTTTTTTTTTTTACCTTGACTTTTCCAACTAATCTTGAAGTTTATGAAACAACTGCGCACACAACATAATTTTCATTTAAGTTATGAGGATTAAACTTTTGGAGGTCTGGACCTCCAAAAGAATTTCGTCTTCATAAATAGATAATAATAATAGTTTGAAGAAAAGTTTTATGAATCTAAGGTACAGTAATATGGAAACCGTCTTAGGTAAATTTTGCAAATTGTTTTTTTACTTACAAATGCTTTGTTAAATTATATTTATCTTTTTTATTCTTAATAAAAAACATATCAGCCAACTAATATAGTTTTCATTGATTATTATTGTAAATGAAAAATGTTGTAAAAGTACATTTTGATGCTGTACCAGACACTTTTGTACAGAGAAAAAATAACTGATTCGTAATCAAAAATTGTCACGAGACGCTAAGTATATATATTGAAAGGTTTGTCGGGGACCGCGACTGCGTGCGTTAGTGATCAATAGCGCATACGCCGATCGCCGAATCAGCTGTTGCTTACGTCACTTATAGTTGTGACGTCATTTAGTTATCAACCGTCGACGACAGTCGAATGCTCTGTTTCTCTATCAACGTTTCACTTCCATTTTTATCATTCTCTTTCTCTCTCACTACACGCCAGCGCGCACACACACAGTTAAAATCATTCACGCAGTTGTTATGCTGGGATTTTTAATCCCTCGTATTTATGAAAGACATGCAGCGAGAATTAATACATATATGCATATGATAAATATAGAATGAGAAGTCGGAGAAAAACATCGATAATTCGTCGGTGATTCCCAGTAGATTTCTCCCTCTTTAAGTATACTCACGCGTATGAGCATTTACGTTTACATCAATATACAGTAAAGAAAGAGAAGTGATTCCATTTCTCTTTCTTTCTCCCGCACTTTTTTTCTCTTTCTATACACCAGTATGCATATACGAATACATTATTCCAGCACAGAAAGACTGTTGTAGTTATCCAGATCACGTTGCTTTGTAGATATGGTTATGTAAACCTATATGTATTGATGTTTTTGATAAGTTGTTTATATAAAATTAATTTTAAAATAATTGTTTAAATTCAATATGAAAATAACATAGCAAATTTACAAGTTATTTGATAGATTTCATTTAAGAGTATTAATTTCACATTTTGGTTATCATAAAGCAATTGTTTCACTTTTAGAAGAATTTGATAATACAAATAATATAAACATTACAGAAATAGAATAATAATAATATAACCTAATAATACATTGTAAAAAATATAATAAATCATTATTAAAATGTGAATGTTTTCTAACATTTATCTAATAAAGAATTTAATTTTTATTATCAAATTATTTAATTAACCATTACACTTATTACAAATAGTTCTCTTAAGTAGTCTATTAAGTCCTTTTAAATGAATAATCACATACACTAGAATCAGCAATGGAATCAAATATAATTATTAACCAATGATCGGTACGCATTGTTTTAAGTTTTCACTTCTGTTGGCCAGTCACGCGACTGTCCAACAGAAATATTTTGCATATTTCATACTTAATAGGTTATGTAACCAACGACAAGCCTTGAGATTGAAGCTTATTCTTTTGTGATGAATTAGTCATAGAAGAAATTTTAATCACAAGAGTGATATCCGGTGTTACTGTAAAATGGATATTATAATTATATTGAATTTTGACAAAGATTCAACTATTCTGTAGGAATATAGGTAATTTTTCAAATGCAGATTTTTTGTTGTTGTTATAACTGTCGGAATAAACAAAAGAGATTAAGTAAACCAAAAGACTGTTTGTTCTGGCATCACATGAGAACCAAGTGACTGATTGCTTTCAAATTTGCAGGATGCAGTTATGCAATCCCAGGGAAGGTTTTAAGCTATAGCCAAGGCCCTAGCCTAGCCCCTTGGCAGTAAGGTTGTGAATTAAAAATTCCATTAAAGAAAAAAATTAAACCTTGTACTTCTTTTTCAGGTTTCTATAAAATCTGAATACTTTAATTGTTATCACTATTATTCTCACAACTATGACAGTAACAAACACTGTGAGAGAGGAACCCCTGGCAAGACAGAAATACTGAGCTATGTGGGGGTACAGGACAGTTCTGGCCAGATGGTTGGTGAGCAAAGAGCGCTGACTGGCTGGTACTATATATATATATATATATTTTAATATGCACATATTAGTTATACATTTAATAACATAGTGTATTATGTATATTACACTTATCTTGGGATAGATTTCCTGTTTATGAAAATGAATAAACAACAATACAAAATCTCTCTTGTCACTTTCCTATTTAGCAACACAGCCAAATATTTTCTTAGCCAAAATTACTTTAATATATAACAATTCACATTTTTTTATTTTTATTTATTTAACATGTCACATGCCAAATATGAATATAAGCCATTATTGTAAAATTCTATAAATATTAAGTCAGTGCCAAGAATGCTCAGATACTTATGATAAGATACGTTAAGTTTGGAATATATGAAGTGCACAATTTACAGAATTGGGATTCAGTTCACTACCTATATTTCAATTATCCTATCTCTTTATATTCCATACAGGAGAATTGAATTATGCTCTTTAAAGCAAAACAACTTGCATTTTAGTGATCATTATGTTTTTACATTATCATTTTAATCAGTTTTCTTAACATATGAGGTACAATCTTTATAAGTTAATGAGCAAGTGGAATAACCTGGAATCATAATTAAAGTAAAGCACATAATTTCACACTTCAAATCACGAGACCTCATCAAAGATGAAGGAGCAGGCTTTTTAGGAGTAGACAGTTGTGCCAATATCTGTCTGTGAAAGGGTGTGACTAAAAAATGATTTCTGGAGGGGAGAAACAGTTCTTTCAATGATGTTTCTTATCTATTCAGTAATTCTCCAAATACCTGCTAGTAGTTTTATTTGGTTTGGTGCCTCTGGCAACTGAAACTCTTAATTCTCCTGTACTTGCAGATTGTTACATTTATGGATCGCCTAGCTAAAATATATTATAATTAATTAAAATGATTTATATTATATTTAATTATTAAAAGCTAATAGTATTGAGGTAGATAATTAAGGAATATTAAAATTTAACTGATTTGGTTGGGAGTTCATTTATCAGCCTCTTATCACATGGGAAGGCTGCTAGTGCTTTTATAGTTTAAGAGGTATTTATCATATATACCAACAATAACTTTTTTTTTGGTGGAAATCATTTAACATCTTTAAATTAGTACAGAAATATATATAAATATTATATTAAAAAAGCATGAAAAATTACAAATGTGGGCTAGAAAACTAATCTAGTAATTCCTTTTATAAAAAATGCAAACTGTAAGAATTTTTGGCGATTCTTCAGTGAAAGGTACATGGGTTCTGTTTCATGTATTTCTGAATTCTTTTTTTGTTTTGTATTTTATTATTTATTAGAATGCATCACTTATAAAAAGTCAGTTCCATGCATTGAAAATCTTTTTATATGCAATATTTTTTTGTAAAGAATTTGCCTGAATATCTTCACAGGTATGAAATTGGAAGGATTTCTCTGAGAAAACAGCACTAAAACTATATAAAAAAAAAAAAAAAAAAAAAAAGGTTTCAAACCATGGAAATATTGTTAATCATCCTGTAGAGCTTCAGAAATAAACTTATGTTTATTAAAATCATAACCTTTTGTGTAAAAATATATTTACATTAATTGGGAAAACTAAGAATAATACTAAATATAAAAAACTTCTTACTATTAGAAAAAGTGGCTACACAATTTAACACTACCTCCAAAGGTAATGTTGTAATAATAGTGCTAGGTATTTACACTAACTTGCTCATCTGTTTAATATAATAACGATTTGAAATTGTTTAATTTTTTCAACTTAGTTTTATTAGACAAAAATGCTATTAACTAACACATGAGCAGATTTCAAGTAGTTGTGCAACATGTTGAATAATTATTTGTGTGATTGTAAACAGCATATTAAAATTGTGTGTAATAAAAATTTTATATAATAAAATTTGTTATCTTGGAATACCTTTTTTAAAAACTTTATTTTATAAACAAAATTTACCTTTAATAAAATATGGTCAGAAGTTTTTTTTTTATTTTACCATGAAATATATATTGCTGAGTGATCATTTTTTTAAACTTTCAGTTACATCTTGTGGGCCAAGAGAAAATGCTATTCATGATTTATAAAAACAAAATTTAACCAAAACTTTAGTATGTGCATCTGAAAATTCAAAGTTACTGGTTTAATTGAGTTTTGAAGGTTTACTCCTCTTGTAAACTAATTCTTTTAATACTATCAACTTTAGAAACAAAAAAGCAGAATGAGATTTATTAAATACAAAAGTTTAAAAATTAATGTTTTACACCAAGTTTTTCTTGTGTACGTAACGATTAAATCATTCACGAATTATTTTCACATAAGCAAAAACATAAAAAATATTATTTAGTTATTTTTAGAAAATTATATTACTATATATTGTTTACCGTTTGTATAATACGATGTATTAATAGTATTCAGTAATTATGGTAATATATAATTAAAATAATTTTTTATTAAGGATAAACAAATTGTAATTTCATTGAATATTTATCAAATCTGTAAATATTAACTGTCAAATAGTATTTCATCTTTAAATATATTCTGAAATCGAGGATTTTATTTAAAGTTTGACATATACTGAACGATTTTGTTCTTGTAGGATAGAGATGGTGTTTATTCTTCTAAGAAACTGACTAATAACAAAAAAATGAATAGAGTACGTCACACGCATAACATAAATATTGAACGTTCGGATCACTCGCTTCCTATCTGGTGGAACGGTTAGTTTTGAAAATTTTAAATGAATATTGTGTACCAACATGTAAAAACAAAACATGTGATGGATTTTTTACGTCGACATTTGAAAGCTAATCAATTTGTAACATAGTCTGAATTTCTAGTTTATTTTCCAAGTCAATGAGATTGCATGTGTATTTCTTAAAAGATTCATTAAGTTCGTACTAAATAATGTTGTAAGTTCTTAAGATTTTGTAAGTTTTAATTCTTTCGTATTGAATCATAAAATTAACGTATCGTGTTTAGCGTAAGTCAATTGGGAAAAGCGTATGCTATTCTTTAACTAAAAATTATCATAATTTTAAACGAATGTGTGTATATTTTGATTCAGCAGATATTTAATTTTTACTAAATGATGTTTTAATAAATTTAGACAGAGATATTTTATAATATTATTTTCTCCAGGATCAGTTTCATAAAATATTGTATTACTTTTATTTTATTCAGCCATATGATATTTTTATAAATATACTGACGTTTTATTTTATTTTTGTTACATATCGGAGAAACAGGCTTGCAACGTTTACGATTTAGCAAGCTTGAGTTTTTCGAAATTTTACCAGTTTCAAGATGGTGGTTTATTAAAAGTTTTAACATTCCTTACCAAGACAAAATCTGTCTTGGATTATTCGTGCTTAATCAGTTCTGAAATTTGATTTAACATCAGTTTGTAAGTTACTTTTAAGTGGTTAAAATGTTGATACAGGAACCAGTTCAGGTAAGCTTAGTGAGATTTTCTTTCTCAGTTTTTTCTATGGGTGTGTAAGCATTAGTTGGGCTGCTCTTGGATTATTTTAATTAATTATTTTAATTTAATAAAAAGGCATGATCTGTTATTTCATTTATTATGTACCTTTCCGTCATACGCTGATGTTATGAAATGGAGAAATTACTGCCGAATTGAATCTTCGATTTTACAGTTACTTTAGGCCTATACCATATTTGGCAATATCTTTTATCAGCCATTTATATCAGGAAAATTGTATACGTTTGCTTGTTGTTTTGGGAAATCGATAATATAATTATTAATAGTTAAAAATGTAATAAAGTTAATGTATATACGGGTATAATGTTGTTTCAATTGACATGTAAATTTGACGTTTCAGTAATGTTAGGTAACAGTAGATTGCTACTCGTAATAATTATTTGGGCCAGATTTTAGTCATGAATTAACATGACTGAAATCACGAGATTTCTACAAATAATATTTTTTATACCATTAATTTAGAATTTATTTTAAAAATTTTTGTGACAGATTGATAAGTTCTGAAATACTTTTTTGATTTATATAATTTAACCTACTTTAATTATATTACCTTTTTTTAAATTTTCATTAAAGTACTCTTGATTTAATATCAGATTAATGGTAATCAATGTTGTTTTTTTATTATGGTCAATTAATCATAGTGATTTTGCTAAAATTGTAAACAATTTATTTTTCTTAGATTACATTCCTTAATTTTTCTGAAAGTTACTGGTGGTAACTTAAATTGGATAGGATGTTAAATTGGTTAATGAACATTGGTATCCAGATAAAAATGATTTCAGTAATTTCATATGCAGAGTAGATCACAGAAATATTACATTAATCATTTACCTATTATTTTTTTGAAATGGTGCACTGAGTTGTAGTGCAATAGGTTTATTTACATGTATCCTGAAGAAGGTTTGAAATAATATTAAAGTGGTTCTGTTTAAAAATGTTATAATTTTTTAAATGTAGATTAAAATCATGTGATTATACAGATCAAACAAAAACAATATTCATAGTGCTTGCTGTGTGGATTATCTTTATATGGTGGTTTAGTTAATTGTAGTTATTAGTTAATGAAAAAAAGTTTTATAATTAAATTTTGCTTGACTTATTTTAAATTTTAACTATGTGATAAATGCATTTGTTAGTGTGTATATTTTACTAACATTGTAATATGAGTAATACTGTAATAATTATAAATAAGTGAATTAATTACTTGAATCTTCTGAATTTGGCATATTTTTATTTTAATCCTTTTTTTGTTTTATATAATTAATCCTGTAATTGTGGGGGAGAAAATCATTTTAATTTAGCAAGTTTAATCAAATTACTTATATGTATTCTATAATATTAGAGAAGAAATTTTTTTATGCGATGTTCAGTGTAAGTCAGTGTACAAGTATTTTGATTTCATGTAATTTATTTTGTTAGATTTGGATGGTTTAGTTATTGAAAATGAATAATAAAAGAGTAAATTTTATTGATCGAATAAAAAACCTTGAATGAGTAATTATATTGTATACTAGCAGTAGGATAAATGTAATAGATCATTATAATCTTAAATGTAAGTGAATTCAGCTAATGTATTCTGCATTAATGGTTACTGTTGTGTCAAGGGCAATTCCAAAAGGGACATTCTGAACTGTCAAGTTTTTACTTATTACATTTTTTGTATACTTATGTTGCTTAACTGATGTTTGTTAATGCAGGAGTAGTTAGTAGTTAATTTTCAGTATAAAAAATAATAATTTTATTCATATTACAAATTTACTGCAAGAATTTAAATGGTTTAGCTTGTGATTTACTCATAGACAAAGTGTAGAATAAAAAATCATTGAAAACTACCTGTCATTTTTAGTTTATATGTTTTCTTCGTAAATATACCTTTTTATGTTATTTGCAGATGTTACATAATCTTAAAAATGATAGGTTACATTAAAATAATAAAATTTCATGCAACAGCTAACCAAGTTATTTTATATTTATCTATTGTGATCATAATTAATTACTGTAGAAAAAATGAAACATTGGTTTAGTTGTTTCACTGTTGTGTTTGACCAGTAATGGTCAGAATCTAATCTGCTTTTCATCTTTTTAGAAGAAATTTATTTCTAAAGATGCGTGGCAATTAATAACATATTGCAATTAAATCTTTCATATAAATCAGATAACTTTTGGTAAATTTGCTTTTGTGGCAAATTATTTACCACAAGATGTTTAATGGATTATTAACCCATTTTATCATGTAGAATTTATTTAAAATTACATTCTTGATCATGTATGTGAAAAATATATTTATAAATAGAGGGCTTTGAATTATAAAACTCTGTTAGGGATTAGTTTTTTGGATTTTGAATTATATTTCCCCCTACCAAGAAAATAACTATATGTTGCTTTCAGTAAATTTTTGATTTTAAATTTAGAACTTAATACTGTGTTTTATCCTCTTAATAAATTACCTGGAAGGCTATTGAAAAACAATGATGCTAGGAGTTAACTCGTGGAAAGAGGCTTAACTGTTTTCTTAGCTTACACTGTTGTGATATGATGCATTAATGTTTTCTGAATATACTAATCAAAAATTTAAATAAACATAACTACAGTCGAAAGAATTGTTTGTTCTTCATGAAGAAAAATAATTTAAGATTATATTTTTAAGATTTGTATTTTTTATTTTAGTCTATATTAAATTTTTTTTTTTTTTTCTTTGTTTTTTCCAGTCATTTTTCCAGATTTTTTGGGGGATGAAAAATGACTATGATTGCAATGCCCTTTGTGAATCCACTAATGGAAATGAATTGGGAAACTCTTTTGTTAATTAATTGTATTTAAACATATTCTTGGTTTCTTAAAATATATTTAGTTGCATTTTTTAAAAATAAATTTGTTTTCAGAGATTTTTATATATATATTTCTGTGATGTTATTATATAAAGATAATTATATATCTTTTTTTTCTTTTTAATAGGCAGCCATTTGGCATTGTCTGAATCATTATGCATATCCAGATGCCATATTCCTTGCTGAACGTCTTAGAGCTGAAGGTAATCATTATGCAAGGTTTTTTTGTATTTTACTTTGCTTTAAAATGGTGTGCATATTACTGTTGGATTATGTATAACAACAGTAAATATTGTCTTTCATAAAGCTGTAGTTAATGTTTAATTATAGTTACTATGTTCTGTTATACATAGATATGAAGTATGTTAACTACTTGCTTTCAAGATAAGAATGTTATTAATTTCAGAAAGGTTCATACCTCACTATTTAAAGAAGAGTGACATAATGTGTTCTTTATGTATATATCAATAAAGTATTCTTGATATATACTTAAAAGAACATATTTCTTGAGGAATACAATACTTGACACAATATCAATACTTGTATTGATATATAAGTTCTTAAGAATTTATTACAGTGGATGTATTGAATGTTGAGATCTATTCTCTAATAGTAGATGCACTGGCCGTTCAGGTGAGAGGCCTGAATGACTTGTGAAAGAGGTCTGAAGCTGAAGTCCAGTGTTAGTGAAGAACTTCTTCATGACAGTAAAAAATTAAGATGTTTAAACATTAAGATACTATTTTTTTCATGATACTTTAGAATCGAGCAAAGTAGTGTTGACCTAAATTAAAAAACAATGAGAGCCAAATGGTTACATGAAATTTGGGATAGGGTAGTAATAGTTAGAAGATTCTTTAGACAAGTAGCTTAGATGTAAAGGCTGTTATTATTAGTATTATTCATAATTTTTGTAAAGGATCCTAGTAGTAGAATAAGATGAAAATTATTATTTTAATAAAGACTTATTGCTTTTCAGTTTTTTATATTTGCTCACAAATTCTTTTAAATTTCTTTATAAATATACATTAGCGCATTTAAGTAGTGAGTGCTGCTTCAGTCATGTATATTTTAATTTTAAAAAATTAACTCTAAAACAGAAAGAAAACATGATTTTCGCTCAAAATTTTTAAGTTTTTATTGATTTTTAATAATTTTATAAATTTTTAATAAACTCATCTGTAGCAGTTGCAGTTATTATGAAACTGTTTTTAGTTTTTTTTTTGTCTTCAGTCATTTGACTGCTTTGATGCAGCTCTCCAAGATTCCCTATCTAGTGCCAGTCGTTTCA
>JAAAKQ030152098.1:0-11434 GCA_010016005.3 Zanna intricata
ACACAAGTACAGCTGTTTCCGCCCTGGACGTGGAACGTAGATGGAATGTTCCGGACGTGGGGATTATCTACCTCAGGCCACTGGCATTGTTGATTTATCTTCTAGCGCGATCACAATAGACGTTCTAACAATAATATAATCAAATACCAGTATTATTACATTTCTATACATTTTCATGATAATATATTATACTATATTACTTTGATAAACTTGGTCAAAAATTTTCACAGCAGGGTAATGTTCCAGTATCAACTTCTATTATCTTTGTAAAGGAATTAGAAATATTCTTTCTCGTTTATTCCAATTTTGTATAGTTTTTATATTATATGAAAATATGTTTTTGTTTCCTTGACCTCTTATTTTTTTTTTGGATATGAATAATAAGATTTAAAATAATAAGAATCCACCTGTTCACCTAAAATGTGTAATGTTTGTGTAGTTTTGTGATATTTTCCTTTTTTTTCAAGGGTTATTTAAATTTTTACTGATAATTTATTTCTGTGATTTATTATATTATTTGTTAGTAAAAGGCCACGATGAGTTTCTTTTGTTTTTACATTTTTTCGAATTGTGTTTTCCTTAAAAAAAATATATATATATATATATATACACACACACACAAGTTTATATATATTTGCAATAACATATCATTAGTAAAATGTGATTTTAAATTATAGTTAGCACAATGAAATTGCTGTTATTTACTGACATTTTCGAATGAAGTTATATACTTACATAAATAATTGATAATAGATAATAGTCATATTATTGCTTAATATGTTTTACATTACAAAACAAATAGGAAAAAATAAATATAAATAGATTTAAAAAAAAAAAACTGTTTGTATTCATTTATGTTTTGTTTTTATTTAAAGTAGTTACATGACATTAGTTGAAATACTATGAATGCATTTTAAATTTCTTTCATTTACAATGTGACTAATTATCTACTGGCAATGAATCAACAAACTGTTAAAAATCACTGTCATTGTATAATCAGCTAACCGCTCATCTTCCTCATTAAGTTTATTTCTCTTAGTTCAATACAAACATTATTTTGCCAAATTGAGACAATCTAGAAAATTTTTTATTCTTTGTTACTTTATGTTTTTTAAATTATTTTTAACACTAGAATTTTGGCTGTGTAATTTCAGATTATTTTTTTACTTTTATGAGCAAAGTATTTAAATATTTCACCATCACATTAAATGAGCATGATTTTCAAATTTATTACTTTAATTATTTCTATTTTATTTAGTACACAATAATATTAAAAAAAAAATTATTTGAACAAAAAAAATTTAACTTTTTAAAAGATAAATTAAAAAATTAATAATCATCATCATTAACTAGTGTTCTGACTGATGACATCCATTTGTGGTTTGTGTTTGAGTGGTGGTACTGGTCTCCATCCATTTCTGTCTAAGTCTTCTCCTTCGTCTCCTTGTAGTTTTTAGTCTTTACCTCATCTATTAATTTCATCCTTTTTCTTTGTCATCCTTTCTCCTTTTACTGACCCTTCCAATGCAGTTGTCAAGATTCCACTTGTTTTAACAATATGTTCTATCAAGTTTCCTTTTCTTTTGTATACTTCTCGAATACGTATTCTTTCTTCTTTAATCCTGTACATTAACTCTTCATTCCTTATTTTATTCATGCATCTTACTTTCTCTACCCTTCTCCATACCCACATCTCAATAGCTTCAATCCAGTTCCTCTCCTTTTTATTCACCATTCATACAAGACTCTCCATATGTAGCATTTGGTTAACCTTTTTCTTAACTCTAAGTCCAGACCTTATTACATAGTGATTATTTCTTCTTCCTTTGCCATAGTTAATTTTCTTTTTATTTTTATTGTTCTCTTCCAGTCCTTTCCCACCATAGTACTGGTAATCTGTATTTTTTTAATTTTTCTATTCTTTCTTCACTTGTCTTAACCACTAAATCTTCTTTGTCATTCATTTCCATTACTTTAGTTTTCCTGTATTTATTTTCATTCTGTACTCTTCTAATCCTTTCTCCAGACTGTTAAAAAATTTTGGATCACATGTATGGAATCAGCTAGACTTACCATATTATTATAAACCATATTTTATTTAAAAGTATAAATAAAAAGAAAAACTAATGAATTGTAAAGTTAATTAAATAATTTATTATAACTAAATTTATTCTACATATAAAAAAAATTTTAGCTGAGTTTTTTTTCTCCTGGAACGTTTTTGTCATTATTAGTAAAGCAAATTTGTTATAAAAATTTTTATGAAATTACTAGACAGATTAATGAACAGCCATGAATTAAATTAAAACAAGAAAAACATTTTGAAAATTATTGATTCTACTTTTGTAAGTTGCAACTTATCCAACAAGTTCACTTTATAGCTGATAATATTGTCTTTACTTTTGAGTGGAAATGTGTATTCAATCTAGCTTTCCTTGAGATTTTTTTTGTTGAATTTTTTATAGTTTGACATGACTGATTAATTTCAAAACTAAAATTTTGACCTGGCACATACTTTTTATAATATAATTTTTCCTTAGAAATAAATTTTTCTTTTCATCTCAAATTTCTTCTCAATCCAATTAGTTCACTATGCTAGCTGGATTTCCTCAGAAAAAAAAATTACTTGTAATTAACTTTAATTAAAAGTATAATGATACAGCATTAAAAGTTACAAACCACGTTTTGTAATTAAAATTAATCCTTGACAGAATTCTCATATGAAAACCCCACAAACTTATTTAAATACTCTCTTTGAGCTTAACTTTTAAAAATTGTATTGTTTGATGAGACAGAAATCATGAAACCCCTGTGCTTAGTTTAAATCTTTGAAAGCTGAGCCTTCTGATGTTGTTAAATTCTAAAGCTATCAAAGCTATACGTATCATTTTATACTATCAAAATTATAATTCTATACTTAATATCATTCAAATACATCAATAAAAATCTTTTAAAGTTCTATGTCAAACATATCATATTACATAAAAAAAATCATATAAATTAAAAATGGATATAATTTTTTATCACATTAGCTTCATCTACGATACTTTTCACAGTTGTTCATTAGAAAAAATGTTTACTATACACAGGCATCTAAAACGACAATAAAAATAGGATGATATTATCCTATTACAATTCCCATACTATAATATAATTACCAGCAAAGTGACTGCAAAGTCTAGAAAGTTGCTAATTTAGTCGCTTCATTTAATATAAATACTTCTCTAACATATATTCGACAGTTTCATTATCTTAGTAAATCATTTCATTTGTAATTATTACATGTTGTAGAAATAGAATAGTTTTGTGTAGATAACACAACAAAAAGAATACAAAATTTGAGGTAATACTGTCATGCATTATCATTGTATTACTATGTGGCAGGTCTCTTGCAATGTTCCTTTTCTTTTCCAGGGAGAATTAGGTTTGGTATTTATATAGCTGATAGACCCATTCTCTATTAGATTATCAATAATTTTTAATTTTTTCCAGACTTTTTTCCTCGCATCTTCTACTTATCCCTTCTGGCATGCTTCTTTCATGCCAAATCCAACAAATATATTTCTTGTTCAGAATTGTTCTGATTAAACTTGTTTGCTTATTCAGTCTGCTCATTTCATTTTTTTACAGTGTCAAATTATTCTTTTTCAAACTGATCATATTTAAACTGCTTTTCTTTTTTGTTTTTTTTTTAGGGTCAAATTTTCACGTATAAATTCCATATTAGTATAAAAATAATGCTTCCTTCTATTAACTAATTTCTTAGCCATTGTTACTCTTGTTTTCATTTCATTTTATTTTTAACAATCTTTTGTTAACAGGTAACTTAAGTACATTTGATACTTTACTCATTAAACTTTTCCTTCCTTTATGTACACATTCATTGGCTCATTGTTTCCTATTCTGATTATTATTTTTTCCTTAATATTCATAAAAAAAGGATGAAAAGAATTGAATGGAATCTGGAAAAAGAATAATTGGAAAAAGGTTGTAGTAATTGGCTTGAATTAAAAAAAAAAAAAACATTAAAAGAAAATAGTGGAAAATAAATTTTGGATGAATATGAAAGATGTCATAAAAGGAGAAGCAGAACAAAAAGGCAGGAAGAATAAAGAAGACATGTTATTATAGAGATGACTGAAAAATCAGAAGACCATAGAACATACAAAAATAGGAACAATGACGAAGGTTTAATAAATGAGGAGAGGCTCTTCAAAATTAAATAATGATTATGAAGAATATCACAAAAATCAAAGGGGCAGTAGCTTTTAGAAAAATGCTCCAATATAGAAGAGTTTAAAAAATATGCACAGTTCTTCTTCAGGTCTTCTTGTATAGTTCTACACAAGAATACCAAATTTTCATTTCTGATGCCCTTTACGATTTCACAGTCAGAAATGCACTTATTTCCAGAGTATAACATACTACATACATTCTATTATGAGTAGATCCTACACACAAGTGTAAGTTTAAATTCACTCACCACAGTAACTCATTGCGTAAGTGCATTTTAAAAATTCACCACTATTCAATCTAAAGTAATTTAAATTATATCATCATTTAAATTAATGATGATATCATTAATATTAAAGTAATAAAAAGATGTTGACCTTAAATTAAGCGTAACTCAAGAACAAGTCTACCAACCTATCATATTCACAACTACAGTAAATCTAAATTTCAATGAAATTGATCCACCAGTTTTGGAGATTACTGAGCCACAAAATGTATATGAAAATTATATTTTAATAATCCTTATATCTCAAAATGTAAAGAAAATTCATTTTTTCCCGCTGTGTGATTGAACGTAATAGTGTACTTTCTTTGAAAAGTCGATAAAAAAAGACAGATTGAACTAACATATAAAAGAATTAAAATCAGTATCATGGGATAAGTGGAGAAAGAGTAAGCAGTAAATAATTTTTTAGTAAAAATGGTCCTCTTAAAAAAGTGCTGTACAAGGATACAGCACTTATATAAGTGCTGTATAAGGAAGTGTTGTGTACTTAAAAGATGAAACCTATGGAATAGATGCAGGAACTATGTCAATCTAAGCCCTATATAATCTTTTTGCAAAAGATCTGGTTGAAATGGAAGAAAATGAAGAATTAAATAGAATTAACTAAAAAATATTCAAATAAAATATATAGAGAATGGAAAACTTGTAGAATAGATGGGCTGCCAATAGAAGAAATGAAATATCCAAATAATAAAGGAGGGTTAAAATTGATTGTGAAACTATGTACTAAAAGCCAAAAGTGGAATGTGTCACAAGACTTTTTTAAAGCAAATATGATTCTAATCCCCGAGAATCATGATGCATAGTGTCAACATTATAGAATTATTTAAATTTTCCATTCAGTGAAGTAAAGTAATTTTGCATTCTGTGAATTCTGAATGAAAGGTTAAAAATATGTAGCAAATGATTACAGAAGAAAGTAGTAAAGCAATTCAGTAAAGGAAGGGGAGCAAGGAATGCTGTTGTACTGATAAGTACTATTAGTGACAGATGTATAAAAAGAGGGAAAGGAATAAGCATATAATAAATGTGGAAAAAATATTTGACTGTGTCAAATTGGATAAAATAATTGAAATATTAAAATGACAAAAAATTAGAGTGGAACGGGAGGAGATTAACTGGAAAAATGGTGAAGAAAATAAAGGATATACTCAACCTGAATACCAAAGAAGAGGATTAAGAGAAGGGTGCTATCTACCACCAATCTTTTTTAATATGCACACTGAAAATGGAATTAAATAATGTTTAAAAAGATGAAGGAATAATATAGGAGTAAGGAAAATAAATTGTTTACAGTTCATAAATGATAAGATTTGTTTTATAAGAGGGATCAGAGGATATTAACAGATGACTTATTCATAATTTGGTTCATATTTGTTTTAAGATAACTTTCAAACCACTTTCCATTGCTCTTGATCAAATTGCACAATTTTAATGATTATGTGAATTATTATTTAAGGATTATGTGAATAATCCTTCATTTGCAACATTTAATCATTTCTAACTTTTGCTCATCTATCTCTACAATTGTTTTTACAGCTATTTCTAAATATTCTTTATTGTGTGGTAAATCTTAGAATTATTATATTGTTGTTTTTATTACCATTTTATAGTGATTTTCATTTGGTTTACTGCTGCACTGGCATAATTTCACCATATATTTCTTCCAAATTATAATATCCCTCTTTCTTTCTACAACAACTTGCCATTTCTTCTAGCAATGTCTTTAGTGTTTTTATTCTTTCTCTGTTTATACCATGTTATTGTTTTTACTTTCTTACACATTAAATAATACAATAAATTTCTTTCTAAATCTTTGTCTAAACATTCATCTGAAAGACATCCATTAACTGTTTTTGTGATAATATGCATAGTTAATTTTACAACTTTAATTCAGTCTTAGGTAACCATGGGTTCTTTTTCCTTCTTTCCTTAATGAAGGAAGAAAAATAAAGACTTTCCCAGTTGTTTCCTCTGGTGCTATTTTTATAACATCTTTCACATTCTTCCAAAGCTCATTTGCATTTATACTTTTTGTATTTCTGCTCATAGTATTTAATCTAGTTTCTCATCTACTACTACTTTTTTAGTTATTATATTTTTAGAACCCATTTAATTATTTATTTTTTTGATGTTTTAACCCTCTTCACATCTACTTTTATTTTTGTGACCAAAAGTATGATGACTATTATGTCTAGTGCTAACAATTGAAGTTTCTTTTTAATCACTTCTGAAATTTTCTCCATAATTGTGTAGTCAGTTGTATTTAATTATTCTTCTCATGAGTTCCACATGTAAAGTCTTTTTTTGAGATTAATAAAAAGTATTGTTATACATTTTCTTTTCTTTATAGAATTAAAAGGGCCTTTTCTTTCTTTTATTCTGTTTGCTCAATCAATATTTATCCGTTACTTTGACATTTCTTTCTGCTCCTAGAACAACAGTCGTGTCCTCTATTATTTTTTAACAACAGTCTTGCCATTCCTCTTTCATAATCTTGTCTATCTCTGCATACATTTCTTCAGTCACATCATCCTGATATTGACCAGCGGGCATGTACAGTGGTAATAAAAATAAATCCTTTGAGTTTATTCCCACTGATAGCATCAATTTCTTTTCTTTCTTTAGATTGATTTCTATGCCATTTCTTTCATTTCTATTTCCTCAACATAATGTCATAATATTATAGTACTCTATTCTTACCATCTCACTTCCCTTAATCAAATTATATCCATTCTGTTAATTTTCATTTTGTTTTTCAAATATTAACTTATCTAGTTGTAGAAGTGTCCTTATTCCCATAAAATATGAGTATCTTCATAACTTCATTTTGTTTTTTGTTGAGTCTTTTCTAGTAATTAATTCCCATAAATCTTCTTTTTTTTTGTTCAGTGATGCAAATGGAAAATTCTTATTTCTGGGAACATTTAACAGAAGACTGTACCAATGTGCCGAAAGTTGAATTATAATTGGGCTAAGGTACTTCTGTTGCCTTACTCTCATATCGTGAAAAAAGATGATTTTAATACACAGCAGCAGAATCATAGCATCTACTTTTGTTACAGAGAATAGATGCTACTCTGAAGTGACCTTAACATGGGGAACAGATGCTTCTTATAGAAGCTCATTGTAATCAATCGATAGAGCATATTTATTATTATTAACCATGGTCTCATCTACGAGATTGCGGCAGCGGGCGTAGGCTTTCAATCACGTCGTGGGTCTTCGGCAACGGCCTATGGAACGCCGTCTAAGACAGCTTGCTGAGGCTGGAATTGTCGAAAGAATTGGCCTTGGTTTGATATGCTGAGGAAATTGCGCTTCTTGTTGCAGACTGCGACATGGAAAATGGCCGATTAAGACTAATCTGGGCGCTGCACAGGATCACAAACTGGCTGGACAATAATAGGTTGTATTTTTCCCTCGCCCAGCCGAAGGTTGTGGTTCTAAGGAAAAAGCGTATAGATACCCTCTTTCCCCGTAGGAAGAGGATTAAGTTGTTGATATCAAGCCGACCGCAAGGTATCTCGGTATGATGATTGACCAGAAACTCAGTTGCTGACCATCTACGAAGAGCCGCCGACAGAGCTGCGAAGACCAGAACCGCTCTCAGCCGGCTCATGGGGAATGTCGGTGGACCGAAGGCCAGCAGACTGCGACTGCTGGCGTCCACTGTGCATTCCGTCGTGTTATACGGGGCGAAAGTGGGCCCAGGGTTAAGATTTGAGAGAATCTGAAAGGGCTCACGCAGATGCAACGGACTGCTGCCTTGCGAGTCACTTCCGCATTCGGACGGTTTCCAAGCCTGCCGTTCTCGCGGTCATTGGCGTTATACCCATTGCTCTTTTGGCAAGGGAACACCAGGTAGCCTACTGGAGGTGGCATACAAGCAAAGATTAAGACACCATCGCTGGGGAAGACGGTCTCGGAGGGTTCTCGTTTGGCAAGAGACCTGAGACTAGAGAACGATGGACCGCAAGGCTTATCTCTCTGGTCGGGTCGTGAACAGAACGGCGGCATGGAAATTTGGTGGCATGAAAAATGGTATTGTATTATGTTGGACCGGTATACGGGACGACGCCGAATACATCTTTTTTGTGTTACTCTGTGAGCGTAGATTGAAGGACACTACAGGCTGATCTCGGAGGACTGAGCCCTCACAAGGTGCTTGCAGTGATTCTCCGAAATGTAGAGATATTGCAGGAAATAAATAAGTTTCATATTTGCCTGAATGGTATTCAGGCAAATTCAGGCATTCAATTTTTAATTCTTTCTAAAAACAAATACTTGAAATTTTTATTTAAAAAAGAAAAAAAGGTCTCATTTACTTATGAATATTACCACACAAAAATATCTCATGGTATTGGCTTTTTTTTTCTGTATAAACTTGTTTACTTGAGTGAAGAATTTATAGTTCAAAAACTTTTCATTATATTCTCTAATAAAGTAATTATAATAGTTCAAAACCTATCCAAACACTTCCATTTTACTTGTTTTATAATGTTATATGTATGAGTGTATTGAATCTTTTATAACGGCAGTTATGGTCAACTTTAGTGATTACGTAGGAAAAAAGTATACATTTGATGATATTAATTGTAAATAAATTTGTCCTAAAATTAACTTGATTTCTGCTCCTAGGTCAGAGATTTAGACTAGTTAGTAAAATATACTAATTAGTATTAAAATTATTGTATACATAAATTTAGTTTAATTTATAAATAGCCAAAGATTTGTTAATTAATCTTTATATTGAATAAAAACATTTTAATTTTGTTCGAATTTCATGCGTACAAACATCGGGGACCTACGAATTAATGTGAAGGTCTCATATCCAAATCCTGGTCAGGCATGGCATCTTTTAATGCCATGCTACCAATTTCCACCTGGCTAATGACCATAGCTGTTGGTACCCCCTCTTTCATAAGCAAAGAAAAACAAAACACAAATAAGTTTTTAAGTTGACTTTTATAAATACTCGTAATTTATGTTTAATCATGATTTAATAACAGATTTTACTAAAACGCGTATTAAAATAAAACAAAACGGTCGGCAATTTACATTTTTCATGTGTAGTAATAAAACCTTTTATTGCATTTTCTGAATTATTAAATCACTTCAGTAAAAAAAAATGTAAAAGTACAACGTTATGCAATTAATTATTAAATTTTTTGATTCATCATTTTTAAATATTAATTTTCATCAGAATTGTTCATCTGACCTTTAGAGGTCAGTAATCCTAGATTAAATATGTTGATTTAAATTTTTAATGAAGACACTAATATTCGTTACGGAATATTCTGATTGTTAGATTTGTTAACTTATTGTACAATAGACGGTTTTCTTTGATATTGTTTATACTATTCAGAGCTATAATGTAGTAGATAAACAAGAAGTAGTCTACATTATACAATAAGTACATCCTTACAATAAATGCGAACTATAAGAGCTTCTATTATATATCATTTTATCAATTTTAAACATCAGTTCGTCTGGGAATTTCTCAGAAGATGATATCGTACTGTACAATAGGATTCCTACTTTGAATTACAACTAAAAGTTTTTTTGAATTCATAGAATAATTGTTTCGTTTAAGTTAATAGATAAAGGAGTTCACCGTTATAATATATGAGGCTTCATAAATTTTTTTAAATTTTATTTCGAGTGATTTCCCGGCTGCCGGTAATTATTATTTCATGTATTTCTTATTTTTATATGTATTTATATCGGTTCTTTTGTATATTAAGTATAAATCATTAACTGACTTTTATTTAGTACTGAAAAAAAATCATTTTAAAATAAATTCTAAAGTACTTTTATAACATTTTAAAATTGCTTAAATCTTTTTATGGTAATTATTTACAGAAATATATTTTTTTTTAAGGGGATAATCAAGAAGTAAATATGGGTGAATATGATTTTCAAGATATTGCATAATTTTGCTGTTTAGACGGTAAAATTATTAAGGATGGACCAAGCAAAATTAATTTAAAAAAAAATAGACTTCACAAACAATTACAGTTTTTATGATGAAAATAAATTTGTTACTCTCTAATTTAGATGTAAGGATTAAAAAGATTCTCCTAAAAATATTTGTGCTGATTCTAGCACTTACGATAGGGAAAAATGAAAAATCGAAAGGAGATTATTTTTTTTTTCAAGAGGGGGTTAAAACTTAGGGTGGGGGTCGATAAATATAAAATTTATAAATCTTAAGACGAATAGGATAGGTAGTTAGAACCTTGTGAATGAATCTAGTAAAGACTTGAACTAGGTTGGTGAATAATTTATTAAGATATCCAGATTCAGTTAAGTTTGTAATATGCAGGAATGTGATGATAGTATGAATTGTACGAAAAGTCAACTGAAATTTATTAAGCAGGTGGTAGAGGTCGTAGAATGGAATAATTACATTCAATTTACCTCAGAACAAAAATAAACGGAGATAAATATCAAATTTTTCATGCAATGGATGGCTTAAAAAATAACCCGTTTTTTTAATTTTAGTTTTATTTCCTTGTAAAATAAAAGAAGTATAGTGATTGCAAAAAAAATTTAGATTTTCAGATTTCAACGGAAATATCCATTTTGACCAATCCTGAATTCATTTGTACTAGTTTCAGCGTGACGTCTGTATGTAGTTACATACGAACACCAAATCCAAAAAAATTTGGATTTTGGACTTTTTCATAACTGCAGTAATAAGCACTCATTGAGAGCTTTTCAACTATATATCATAAGTGGCATTTATTTTCATTAGTTCCAGAGTTATAGCCAAATAAAATTTGAATCTTGCAAGGGTACACATCGGTTGGAATCTGTCTTCACAGACACACACACACACACACACACACACACACACACACACCGCCCACGCTATTTACTTTTTCTTTAACTTTTTTAAATTTAAATATT
>JAAAKQ030152109.1:0-11511 GCA_010016005.3 Zanna intricata
TAATTTATCATAATCGAAAATACCTTTGACTCACTAGAAAACAATTCAAAATATACAAAATTTCTTATATTTTAAAAGTTAAATTGTAAAAAATCCTGACATGGTAGAAAAAATCTAGCTACATATTTAAAATCAGCATTACAAATACTATTAAAAACACCTCATTTTATAAAAATGTCATTTGAAAAAAAAATAAATGCAGGATGGTGTAATTAATATCAAAATTTGTTATCCATTTATCAGAATTCTTTTGTGATTCTGTCCTATTATTTTCCTCATATCTTTCATTTATTTTGATTTAATAAAATTATAACCAGAATACAGTACATCATTCTTTAATGGTAAAACCCGTATTTAACAGAGAAATGTAAAGTCACGTTTACTGTAGTCATTAAAACTGGATTTTTATAACTACTATTGAAATTTACAATAAAAATTGAAAACAGTAAGAGAAAGAAAATATTCATTAATATAAATATCCATGAATACAGACTGAATCAAACTGATCCAACATAAATAAGGCAAAAAATACACCAATGAACTGCAAAGGCTAAATTAACAATCAAAGAAAATCAGTTTTTGCTTAGAGGAGAAAAGGCTAACTGCTTAGGCAACATTACTATTATTGTCATTTTATTTTTTACAATATACCAACAACAAATTCACACTTGTTCTTTTCAGTAGTAACTCCATTTTACAAAATCTCAATTCAATGTACTATTAAATCTTCAACAGTATTTTGTTTTATTTATTTTTTGTTCCTAATGTGTACATTGCATCTGTTCAACTAGTGAACAATAAGTAAACCACCCCTGCACCATTGAAATGAGGATGATATGTATATAAAATGTTAATGAAATGTAGTATTGTACAGACTCAAGCTGACTATTCCTGAGATGTATGATTAATTGAAACCCAACCACCAAAATAAATTGGTATCCACTCTTTAGCATTCAAATCCACATAAAAGCAATTAATTGAACCCCAACCATCAAAGTACATTGGTATCCACTATCTACCATTCAAATCCTTATAAAATCAACCAACTTTTACCTCAAAACCTCAAAAACCTTCAATTTCAAAAATCAGCCGTTAATAAAATTGATTGCAACAAGTTTAGTCAGTAGACCAGGCCAGTGGGTTAGAGGTTAAATATGACACAGACCTGCTGCATTTTTTAACGATAAAAAATCGTTTTCAGTTTGATAGGTGGTTCTTTATTATCTTTGGGTACTGAATCCAAATATAACTTCAATTTTTCTCCATCACGTAAGGATTTTTCACAAAAAGGCTACAATATTTTTTGAAAAATATAAAACCAATTTTTAATTACATCTAGAATTTATTTAAAAGTGATATAAAAACAAAATTAAATGTCATTAATACTAATGAAAACAAACAGTAAAATATTATTTGTGTTTTTACAAGTCTTTATAAAATCTTTTTCTTTTTATTTTGATGCTCCTTTTTCTTCTCGCAGCAGACCATCTCTTATTAACACCCAACAGTAGTCAGCTATCATGCTCACATCCCATCTTCCTTAATATCTCCTTTCCTATCCTTTCATCTCTTGTTGGTGGAATCTTTCCCCTTGCTCCTCACTTACTGCACCAAGATTTTCAGTAAATTATTTGAGTTGTGAATCTAGAAAATGCATCTTTATGCTAATTTTTAAAGTTTTTCTAACATATTTTGTATAAGATATTTATAATTTTTTTCCTTTTTGTTGCCAAGAAAAACTTTATAATTGTATCCTTAAAGGTTTTCCAAACTTGTCTTTCCACTTCCCCCTTTTAAATTGTTATAAATATTTCATCTTTCATAAGCTTTCTTATATCCACCTTAACAAAATACCTTCCTTCATCTTTGTTTCTGATAAACCTGGAAATTGACTGCATGAATACTTGAAACATTCTATCTTTTTTTAATGCCTTTACAAATTGCTTCACTAATCCTAGTTTAATAGGTAATGGAGGAAGGAAAACTTTGCTTAGCTCTTTTCTTCCTCTTCTTCTTCCTCTTTTAATAAGAGAAAACCTCCTCTTTTAATATTTTTTAAACAAACTTTTAAGGTTTGTTTTGATGGCCATTCTTTTTTATTATACTGCTCTTTACTATCACAAATATCCCACTAGCACAAAAAATGGGATATTTGCTATAACCACTTTGTTGTCCAAAAAATTAAGTAAGTACCTTTACCTTTTACAACCTGAAAAAATTTTACTAATCTGTCTCAACTCTTTTGGCCTGCAATGAAGGATGTTACCATATTGCACCCAGCTCTGAATGTGGCTGAGTGGTAGTGTCTCGGCCTTTCATCCGGAGCTCCTGTGTTCGAATCCCGGTAAGCATGGCATTTTTCACACACGCTACAACTCATTCATCTCATCCTCTGAAGATATACCTTAATGGTGATTCCGGAGGTAAAACAAAAAAAAAAAAAAAGCTCTGAATGATTATTATTTAGGCTGCCCTCACAGCTATCACATAACCTTGGCTGCATGGCAGGCCAAGGTCATTATGCTCAATCGCTTTCTTGACCAGCATTGCAGACCACTTAGGTACAGCTTTTATTTATTTTATACAACTTTTTCTATGTTTCTATAAAAGTGGTAGCATCTCGGCCTTTCATCCAGAGGTCTCAGGTTCGAATCCCGGTCAGGCATGGCATTTTTCACACACACTATAATTCATTCATCTCATCCTCTGAAGATATACCTTAATGGTTGTTCCAGGTTAAAAAAAAAAAAATAAATAAAAAAATAAAAGTGACAAAGTGCCTCCTTTAGAAATAACACCTCAACAAATCTGATACTATATGTAGCAATTAAATTTATTCATACAGTAGATATTACTCATGAACTGAAAAATAATTCCTTGCTTTGTCACGATGATAAGATTAGCGCTATTAAATTAATTAAATGTTTATTGAAATGTATTTTGTGAACAATTTAGTCATAGTAAACAAAATTATCTTTTATTTGATAACTAAACTATATTTGTATGTGCTTTATGTTCAAAAATATTATAATGGTCTAACAACTAAAAACAATTCCCGTTTACTTTCCTTGTACAATAAACGCTTATAGTCAATTTTTCACAAACGGTTTTTTTGTGTTAACAAAATATAAATTTTATTAATTTACTTTTATTAAGACTTTTATTAATTTTTTTATTAAATACTGTAATTTTTATAATTACATTAAAATATTTTTATATACAATACCATGATAAAGTCATTGTTATTAAGATGTTTCTCAATCACCCTGACATTAAAAAAAAATTTTGTTACACACATATATACCCAATGTTCATTCCAAGCCTTGTTTTAGGCAGTTTTTATTACTACTTTTTATAATGATACATACAATGTAGCTATAGAGTAATTTTTTTATGGAATTAAAATATAAATACTAAGTTAAAACATGATCCTTAATTACAGTTAATACAATAAATTATGATTAAAATAATTTGTACATTTGAATAGACATTTAACTTCAACTGTGTATATGACGCATAAATAAATCAGAGATGATGGGAAAAACAGTGTCATAGTATACAGAGAGTTAATGACGTAAGTAATTGTGGCTTGCAATGCAGGTCAAGAGGGCCGTCACAACAGCAACCTTTAAAATATGGAGAGTGAACAGGGAAGTCAACTTGGCCTGCACTGCAGGCCAAAAGAACGAAAAGGGTTATCACCACAAATTGCCCAATCTTTATTCATCTTACATGAAGTTAATTAAAAGTAATTCAAGATCTTGAGTACTTTCAAATGAACAGAATGCCAACCCGTACAGAACACTTATTACGCAGAGAACTGCCTAAGCCTCCTTTTCAACAAATCAATGAAATCTACATTTAGAAACCTTGTAGTCAATGTGAAATAGTTCAACGAGTTCCAGGTACATCATTAGGAAACTAATGCATCTTCTTCAGAAAAATATTGAACAAAGTCTTTTTCTCTGTTATTAAACCAGTAAAAAGTAGTTTCAGTAACAGGAAAATGATCATTCATGCAGTAACATGAAGGTGGCTGTGTAAGTACAATTTCATTGTAGATTTATTATTTCTTTATCATAAATCCACTATATTTTTATTCTAAATATCAACTTCTTGCATTTTCATAATAAAAAAGTTGTTACTGTTAATTTAAACAACATTTTTACAAAATGATCCTTTATAGTAGGCTGACATCTACAGATATAGCAAAAACAACAATTGTGAGAAAACCTTACATGATAGAATTTTTGAAATATTTTTCCTAATTTCAGTTCCAAAAAAATCAATTGAAATCATTAGATAGTTTCCACATAATTTTACCATCACAGACCTATGTGAATGGAAAAAATGTTTTAATTTGAATTCTACAAATTTTCCCTTTCTCCTGTTAGCACCTGATACAACAATTATTTCACCAAAATACACAAATATTTTACAATAACAATCACTAACATAACAGAATTGTCATTCTTACTGAGAAAAAATTATATTTATTAACTTTTAAAAAATATCATAACAGGCAATTAACTAAACATCAAAATGAACAATTATGTCACAATACGCTAATCGTAAGCATAATAAATTAAATTATCCTAAAGTAAATAACCTACACAAAAATAATACATGATGACTACATTCATTAAAACTATCTTGCTATACATAAATAAAGGTTCAAAATAAAACAGTAAAAAAAAAAAAAACAAATGTTGAAACATTTTCACTTTTAAACAAACTCTTTATTTATTTCTTATGTCAAACCGTCAATAACTGTTCATCTTTCTGTCCTATTTCAGTTCGGTCATCTTCATCATCAACAGTCTCATATTCAGTATCCTCTAATATAAATATCGCTGCTTGTTCATGACCAGTGGGAGTTTTCAAAGCTGTGTGATGTTCTTTCTTTTGATGCGCTACAAGTGTCTGTTTCAAACGGAATGCGCGACCACAATCTGCGCACTGGAATGGCTTCTGACCGGTGTGAATCAGCTTATGGCTTTTTAGTGCAAATGAACGTCTAAATGCCAATCCACAGACATCACAAGGATAAGGTCTTTCATTACGATGAATCCTGTTACAACACAGAAATTTCTATAAAATATACAGTAAAAGCAACGAAAATGAATATCAAATACATCTACATCAAAATTAGATAATGTAATTCCAATATTTAATTATATTTTATCCAATATTTTATGCTTATTTTATTTTAAGATTCATCATGAATCGTGTTTTGAAGAAAACAATTTATTTTATTTCATTAAAACAATTTACAATAAAACCTAATCTATTTACTTTGTAATCACAAGTCACTTAATACTTTCTGTTAGGTAGCTACAATTTTTATTTGGAATATGATCATGAATAACTGAAAATCCTCGACTTTAGTAAGGTACCTAAACCCAGGCAACTGAAAGAACAGTCACAATGTAATCATCAAAATGGCCAGCAATAAAACAATTTTAAAATTGGAATTAAAATACCACATAGACATGAATAAATAATTATAAAATAAGCAAAAAATCCTATGACAATACAAAATAAAAATGTTATATAGAAAACGCCTTGCTTCTGTAAGATTTTTTATTTACTTTTTCTTTTTTTGTCGATAATGAGGGAATGCCATTTACGCAAGTCGCCACGGGGTCTTCGTGGGGGTGTGTCAGGCTTGGACCCAGGACCCTATCCATCCCAGGCTAGATAACAGGCTCTGCCAAGGTGTTGTAAGGCGTAAATAACCTGCCCCATTCCGACTAAACCCCCCTCACCGCTCTTCTCCATCCCGAGACCGGACCTGCAATTAAGTATAACGCAGTCCTGGGTCGAATTGTCCAACCTGCTGTCAAAAGATCTTCTTGTCTTAACTGCAACTGACAAGTACACCTCGCAGGAGACGTACTTGTCGGTTGCAGGTTTACTCTGATCTTTTTTTAATTAATTGTAGATTAAGTTTTAATCCAGAAATATTTTTTTTAATGTATGGATATTAAATCCATACATTAAAAAAAAAAGAAACAAAATGTCCATCATCTTAATTAGCTATCAAATAAGAGTAAATGATGTAATAAAACATGTTTTAAAACTTCACAGCCTTTCTGTAAATTTTCAGATGTGTGCATTTAGTTGTTTGTTTGTGGTGATTATGTAACGTAAATAAGTTTTGACATTTTCTGAAAAATGAGTCAAACTGAAGTTCGACTTGTTATAAAATACTTGTACTCTTGTTTTAAGAAGTTAAAACCCTGATAAACGTACAAAAAGAATTTCATTTCACTTTGAAGAATTCTTCCCTTTTATTTTTGATGTTGAAGAATCTGGGTGATGCTGAATGTAAATGGGTCATACATCCATTCAAATTGATGAATATTTGACACAAAAAAGAAAACTGCTACGATCAATAAATTGTCACAAAAAAATCACAATGACTTATTTAATAAACACCGACTGAATGTACATGAGCTTGTGGTCATTGAAAACATCTCAGTAAACAATGTCCACTACATTTCACATAATGTTTTGGATATGAAAAAGCTTTCTGCTTGATGGATGCTATGTTTGTTAGCAGTTAACCAAAAGCTCATTCAACTGAACACTTCTCAAGGATATTTAGACTTATTTAAATATAATTCTGTTCATTTCATTGACATTTTTTGACAGTGGTTGAAACATGGATTTACCATTACAATCCACGTAATCCACTGTAATAATTTAATGATTTTAAAGTGGTAGCCCGTGCAAATACTTTACAAACTGCCTATATCGTAGATCTTCCCTTGCAAAAACTAAAATGGTTCATGTGTATGTCTTCACTATTTCTTAGTTCTTCTATATTTCTTGATGCAATCATCATGTGCTCTACTGCCTTGCCCAAATTATTAATGAGGCAAAGAGGTATAAATTCTGTCTCTTTGTGTTTGGGTAAAAAGACCAGTGGTGATTCCTTCAGGCAGGCTGGAAAGTTGTTTTCCAAGCGATGATTCAGCACATCAACCAAGGTCCACAGTACCTGATGCATAAGGTATTTCAAAATTGGTGATGACATGCCATCGGGGCTTGAGCCCTTCTTATCGGATAATTACAAGACGGCAGTAATGATTTCAGCCAACAGGAAACGATTGTTTTCTCCAAGAATAGACACTGGAATATTCACATCTTCCCTAAAGAAAAGGCATGTTATCTGTTTGTTGACTTCTTCCTCCATGAAGATGGGCAGTCTTCCAAATTTTTTTGTGACAATCTGATATGCCGCCCAATAGGTCATCGTCCAAATCGTTCCTCAGTTCACACCATCTAGCAGACTTCAAATGTTTGATTTCGTAGTTCCTGTACGCTACATAACGACATTCTGCATCCTCATATCTTATCTCCAGTAGTTCGCCTGAACCTCTTGTTTAGCTTGCCATAATCATAACAGTTCATGAGGTATACCAGCTATCATAGTTGTCCATCAGTATGTTGGTCTATGACTCTGGATTCTAACTGGCAATTGCTGTATTTCCTGTACAATTATAGGCTGCAGCCCTTCTGATATCAATCTGGCTTCATGATGTATTCTCTCCGAAACTTTTCTGACCACTTCATTGGCCTCATTGTCAATTTCGAAAACAGTCCATTGTCAATTAAGCGAAACATAGGATCGCAGATCTCTAATAATATGGAATAATGATCACTGGCTGTTTCCTCATTCATCATCCTCCAAGTGTATCGATCCTGACTTTAGTTCTCATGCAAGAGGACCAAGTCGAGGATAGATAAGTGTCCCTTGGCCTTGAACATCAGGGTGTGATCATTGACACAATATAAACCAGAAGCTGTGATGAGGTCTGAAAATATCTTGCCCATCTGTTAGTGTGATAACTTCCTGGAAGCTGGGACTTACAATTGAAATCCCCTACAAGTATGACTCTTTTAACAGATCTAACTATTACAGCATGCAATCTTCCAACAAAATCTCTGTATACGGCCAAGTCACAATTAGGTGAATTATACGCACCTTATTTTGTAGTACTGTACTTGTTTATACTACTATAAACACAGAAATAGAATCCCAAATGACGTTTATTAACACAAATAAATAAATTAAATTTATATATTCCTTATTAACACTGCCTCTAAAAGTTCAATCAACACAATATCATCTTACCAATATTTTAAACGCCAGGCCAGTCTTCCATTTATATCTTTGATCGCAATGTCGCCAGTTGCATCTGCAATCCAGTAACTTTTTGCGTACTTGTTTGGCTCAGTTGTTAGAAAATTCACATCATATTTTTTAGCCAACTCTCCATAGTGGGAGAGTGTGCTTCTATTGGCGTCAGAAAGCATAATTCTAATCGCTGCGTTTGTCAGCACACCCTATGCCTCCAGTGCAATATTCAGATGCCCCACAATCTAGGCATTTTTTAGGCACATTACAATTTCTGATTTGGTGGCCTCTTCCACCACAATAGTAACATAACTCGAGTCTATTAAGGCTATGACAATTATGCCCCCTCCCCCCGCACCTGAAGCAACGATCCTCATCTTCCCTGATATGTGCCCTGTAATTCACTCATCTGATTTTTATCCTGGTATCAACGAGTCTGTACACAGCTCAATATGTAGTAATAATCGTCACATTCTTGGTTTCACCGTACGCTGAGCAAATTGATGATAGACAAAATTCCTTGTTAGCACCCAGAATCTCTGATATAGCCGGTTGAACCTCTTGTTCCAAGGTTTCCATGTCAAGATGCTTGATATGGACATAGCCTAGAAGGTTCATTTCTGCTAACTGAATATTTTGTTGGATTATTATTATTATTCTTTCAAATCAGCATTCTAAAGATTATGCTGAAAGTAACGTTCAATAGGTTAAATGTGTTTAGTTTTTGATAAAATCTATTACTCCGAATATTAAGTACATATAATCATGCAGTAAATAATATAGATAACTACTACAGATAATACAAATTAACATGTTGTCAATACATATTTATTTACTACCTTAAAGAATCAGAATTAACCAATAAAAATTCTTCATTAAATAATTATATAATACAATCTTTCTGGCTGGAAAAAGAAAATTCCATGATTTGTCACTGCACCTTATGAAAAAGGTTAGTTTAACCCCAGAATGCTAGAGCATGTAAACTTTATATAGACTTTTGTTTTAACTCCAGTCTTTCTCCCTCACAGGTGTTAGAGGCCCCCACTTTCAACAGTGCTCTCCCCTGTCAGTTGCAATTAACACACTGTGATCGTACATGGTTTGTGTACTTGTATTAGTTTCTCCGATTCTTTTTCTGTGTCTCTTTCTATCAAATTTATGTGTCTAATAAGTGTAGAAAAGTTTTATAAATTAGTTTTACTTATCAATAATGACAGTTACAGTATTTTTATGTCATTCTTATGTACAATATGAAAAATAGTAGTTTTTCACATGTATTCATGCTCTAGTGATCAAGATGTATAAATATAAATGTCTGCTGCCTGACAATGATGATTCAGATATAGTAGAAGGGGAATTAAATGAAAGTGATAAAGATGTTTTAGAAGTTGAAAAAGATTTTATTGACGAAAATGAATACAACAGTGACAAAGACCCACATAATATATTAGACAACCTTGATAAAAATGAACAAAATATAGAACCGATAAATGACATTGAATACAATGTATAAAATGAAAAACTTCAGTTCATGAAAACAAGACAAACGATTACATCGAATTATTTAACTAAACCAACAAACAACTGAAGGACAAACAAAAATAATGAATCCAATAAAACTGTATAATGTATCTCAATCAAATCTGATACTGTCCCTGACAGGTATGGATGATTACGTGTGACAGATCCAAAAATACCAAACCAGTGAGAAAAATCCAGTCAAAAATATTCATATTACATCGGGATTCATCATTAGGTGCCCGATTATGAGTAAAACTGAAGAATGTTGTAGACTTTTTTTTTAGAAACAACATTATGCAAAATATTATTATTAGACCCACTAATTAAGAAATTTCTGTGAAGTGGATGGCATACAAAGATCCTCAAGATGGTTCACAGAGAAATGTAGATATGGACAAAATAAATGCATTTTTTGGTTTGTTGATGTTATCAGCATCTCTATAATACAATTACCTCCCTACTAAGGTATTGTTTGACACAAGTTTTAGCAGTGAAAACTTTCGGGTAGTAATGTCAGTGATTTACTTTTTTATTTAAATGTCTGAGGCTTGATGACAAAAGAATGAAAAAGGAATGTAAATAGAAAAACAAGCTTGCAGCTCTTTCTGAAGTGTGGGACATTTTTATTGACAATTGCAAGGTGAACTTTAAATCTAGTTAGTGACAACAGATGAGCAGTTGGTGGATTTTCGAGGGAAATGTCCACTGCATATGAATATTCCACATAAGCCAAACACAAGAATACAAGGTACAAGGATACAAGAATTGTGAAGTTGGAAGTTGCATGCTTTTATTTAATGGTGATATTACAGTCAATGGTGACATTACATTTAATGGTGATCCTACAAAGCTAAAAGCAATAAATTAGTAATGTTGATATCAACAATGGATCCGGACAGTATAGTGAATGATCAGGTGAAGAACCAGAGATAATTATAAGTTAGGAAAACTGAGTGTTGATATATTTGATCAACTGTGTCAGAATATGAACTATAGGCAAAAAATTAAATGGTGGCCACAGTGTTTTTTTATAGTATGGTCAACATAGTTTTATAAATGCATATGTAACATATTTACATAACTTTTAAACAACTGCCACCAATGTTGATGATACATGAAAACCTTTATCACGGTTAGAGTTGATGCTAAAATTATATGAACAACAGTCATTACAATGGTGAAAAGAAGATTAGAAGAAACTTGTAATTTGTTTTCTGAATTGAAGAAAAGTCTGCATAAAGTTTTGAAGATTCAAAAAAATCCCACTGAAGCTACAAATCAAGAAGGACCTCAAAAATATTAAAGTTTTTATAACTCAAAGAAAAAAAAATGATGACAAAGTACTGTGGCTATGGTAATGCAATACGGATAAACATCAAACCAAAAAAAATGACCTGAGTGTCACTAACCAAATATAATTTTCTAACAGTGTGTTTTTTGTTCATATTTGTGATTTATTATATATTTTGTTTCTATTTGATAGACATTTTTCTTAATGTTAACTTTTTCATTTATAGGGAAATAAACTGTTATAAATATTACACTAATTTATAGTTTTTATAATGTTGATTTACTTTTTAATTACTCATTAATTTCTTATTAATTTTTTTTTTTCATTTTAAAGTATTTTATGGAATGTGAAACATAAACAGTGAAAAACAAAGAACAAAATTAAGCATGAAATACCATTATTAATATTATGATGTTTTTAGTAATTTTTTTATTATTACATTATTAAGTGTATAGATTTAATTTAATTACTCATATGTATTATTTTTACTGATGTTTCAATGTAGTAATATAATTTTATTATTAAATGAACTTATTTACATTTATTGTGA
>JAAAKQ030152131.1:0-11703 GCA_010016005.3 Zanna intricata
GGCCTCGACGATTAACACAACGCCAAGTGGAAACAGTGGTGGCAAACACCTTAAGCCACATCAGTTGTGAGGATCCTATCCTGCCTGAGACTTTGCATTACATTATCAAGAGAGAGATTAACAGACTGCCGGTCAAGAATGTACATTTCAAACCTGCCTATTGGTTGGACTTCGCAGATTGCTGACAAACAGCGTGAAATGCAGTGGTATGTCGTAGGAAGCAACGATTGCTTAGAGCTAATAATGACGTTTACGGAGGTGGCGCAGCAGTATATGGATTGCCGTAGGAGCTTAAATTATTTAATCAAAAAATCCAAAGCAGCGTGTTGGTTTAAATTGTGCCAGGACCCCTAGTCAAGGACCCGGGGGGGGAGCCTATGAAATAGTAACTAAGAGGTTTGGTAGAAAACTGCCCATATTCTCGATAAAACAGGCCCGAGCACAAATTTTAAAATCGTTTCCCAGCGGTCTCCTTAGATTAATAATAATATTAATAATAATCCTTAGAATAAATGGTCTCCTTAGATTGACTCCTTGGTCGTTAGTAGAGGCATTTAATCACGGGCTTGAAAATAACGTCTCTCCTGATTGCTTGAAGGAGTCGCGGTTAGTATTTTTGCCTAAACATAGAGATCAGCACAGGAGTATCGCCCGTTATGCCTAATAAATAACTTAGGCAAGGTCGTTGAAAGAATGTTGGTAAGTAGAACTTTGGAGGAATTGGGTGAAAATGGCGGCCTGTATGATCATCAGTACGGTTTTCGGCGGGGGCGATCAACGATCTAGGCTGTAAGAAAAGTAGTCACATGGGCTGAGGGGGTAAGAAGAGGAACGTGGAGGACCAGAAGGCTTCCAGTGTTAATACTACTAGATGTCAAGAACGTGTTCGGTTCCGTAACATCGCAGGCACTAATGTTAGCATTAAGGAACCGTGGAATAAGTACATACCTTCAGCGACAAATTCGAGAATACCTACGTGACAGGTGAGTTTACACCAATACAAAGGATTGAAAAATTTGTTTCAAAACCACCCGTGGGGTACTTCAGGGGTGCTTGGTTCCCTCTTGTGGTCTATTGTATATGATGGCGTATTAAGAATTGATCGACAGCACTGAAGTCGTAACTTTTGCTGATGACTTGGCAATATTGGTTGCCAGCAAAACCGAAATGGAGATCGAGGAGAAAGGAAACAAGTCGTTATCGTTAGTCAATACATGGCTGGCTTGAAACTCGCTCCAAACAAATGTGAGTTCATCGCTGGGCGTACACGAGTTAGGCCAACCAATTTGAGTATCGGAGACCATCGACTGGACTCTAAATCTGTTTTTAAATATCTTGGTGTGATAATCGACCGCTCCTTATCATTTAGCGAGCACATTAGATATGCGGGTGGAAGAGCTGACACTGCTCTTAGATCCCTCCAGATATTAATGTCTAATAAGGTGGTAGCAATACCTGCCAAACGCAGAATAATCGTCTCATAGGTTTCTTCTGCTGTAATGTATGCAGCCCCTGTTTGGCATAAGGCCATATTGAAGAAAAGGAACTTGACTTATTTGCAATATATACATAGGAGAACATTATTAGGAGTAGTTTCTGCCTACCGTACCGTGTCCTACGAGGCGGTCTGTGTGTTGTCGACAGTGCCTCCGATTGACCTATTGATTGAAGAGAGGTGAGACCGGTACGGTGGCAGAGATAAAACTGAAGCTCGAAATAATGTAAGACGCAAATGGAGAGATTGATGGCTGCGGGTGAAAAGGCTCAATGGACAAGGAGACTCATTCCTGATTTGGATACATGGTGTGGCAGGAGGCACGGGGAATTGAACTACTTCCTCACGCAAGCCTATACACGGTGCTTATGGAAGTTACCTGCACAGAATTGTAAGAAGAGAATACCCGGAATGTGTCTTTTGCTCCTTTCTGGTGGACACTCCTGAGCGCACACTCTTTGACTGTCCTGCGTGGGAAGATATTCGCACGAGGGAGGGTCTGTCTAATTTAACTCCAGATGTTATACTCAGCTTCGCTCAGTCCTGGGATGCCGTAAGCAGATTCGTTACCACAGTACTCAGAAGGAAAGTGGAGACCGACTGGTTAAGAGGGTACTAGTGTGTGTTTCAATCTTGGGTAAAAAAAAAAAGTTAGCATGAAAAGAAAAGACCGAGACCCGGCCGTCGGAGGTGGGAGCTGGGAACGGTATAGCCTCCCCGCCTCTGTATACGGTTAGAGGCAAGGCACTTGAATAAGATCCAAAACCGGTAGTGTGACCTGCCGCCCCGGACTGACAGCCGGTGGGTGGGGAGGCCCATTAGAGGCAAGGAAACTCCCTTGGGTTGAGCAATACTTCATTGTAGGACCGACCCAGGGGCGGAGGGGGAAAAAAATCTTAAATTATAAATTGATGTGCCGACATTCCTTCCGTAATATTCTGCAAAAGTTGTCAAAGTTATATGTTGTAACGTACCATTGATACACGAACGCACGTTCTCAGAATGTTGAATGATTCTTTTTTTATACAGATACGGTTTTCCTTCCACTCTCGAACTTTACACCCCTAATAAACTTTATCCTTACAACTATAATATTTTAATACTCTCAAAAAAAAATTTTTCTCTCTTGATGTACACTTATCCGAAAATCCGTAATACTGTACTATTGTTTTAAGCTACATAACTCTATTAAATTTATCTTACGGTGGCAACTTACGGTATTACATCTTACTTCTTTTTTTTTCTTTGTTTAACCTCCGGAACCACCATTAAGTTATATCTTCAGAGGATGAGATGAATGAATTTTAGCGTGTGAAAAATTCCATGCCTGACCGGAATTCGAACCCATTATGAAAGCCCGAGACGCTACCACTCACGCCACGGAGGCTGGCACATCTTACTCTTTGTTGACTTTAGACTTCACTACCTCATCATATAATGTAAACAACTGATTATTTATTCGTAACTCTGGTAGTTTCTGTATACAATACATAAATTCTTTCAATACAGACCTATATTAACTTTGTTTATACTTCATTTTCCATGTCATGGCTAATAAGTTTGAATTCTGATAACTTGTTTCATAACGAGGGTAAATTCTCTTAGATAACCTTCAATTGCTACCCAGTTAACTTCATTAAATTATGTAATCTCAGTTAATTTTTTTTTTTTTTAACTGGAAAATCTACAGAAAGTTTTTCTTTTTTTTTAATATTTTTTACTCTAACTATGTATCTAGCATTCATGTTAAAATAACTCGTAAAAAGAGATTAATTAAAATTAATGCATCCTATGAAATGTTTGATAATTAATTTTTAATTCTCCTTGCTAAATTTGTGAAATAATTGGACTAACCGATTTTCAGTCATTAATCTTTTAAAAAATTAAATAATTCAATTAGGAATGGAATAGCTCATTAAACTCCTTAAGAGAGTATGTTGAGCAATAAAATATGATATATCAGACTTAATATAGTATTTTTTTTAAATATTTTTTAATTACTGCTAAATTAAAGAGTTAACTCAAGACCGTCCACTAACTCCACTAACTCTTGCAACAAAATTATTAACATGAAACTTGTTTTACATATAACAGCGCACAACAGTAATTAAAAATCCTAGTTTAACGTGATTAACAATACTTCCCCGACACAAAGAATGTGAAAAGACTTGTTGTCTTTTCCGATTAGTTGAAAGCTTGAGAAGTTTCTACGAAATAAAATTAAAATTCTGAAGTGGGCCATTATTTATTCCTCAATGACTTTTTTTATCAGTTCTCTTTTTGTTAAAAAAACTCAATATTAAGCGCTTGTGAAATTCTTTTTTCTCTACCTCACAATTTGTTTATATACAATCGGTTCCGAATAAAGAACAATTTAATCGTATTATAAAAAGCACATGATAAAAGATTTCCAACGAACACCCTCAATGAAACTTATATATACTCGTAAAAAGAAGACTTAATTAAGTACATATATACATATAAAAACTTCGTATATAAATACCCTATATAACCAAGTATAAACATATATGCACTGAATAAAACCAAGTAAGTACAAGAATTCACAAAGGCCAAATTAAAAAAAAGCAAACAAAAAATGTATAGCACAATAAACTACAGAAAAAGACAAAAAATTGTAACTTATCAAGCTCAGGAGATAAATAGAAAGAGGTGAGATTCTTCATTAGGGCATAGAAAGATGCTCGTCACTTATTCGACATTGAACCAGATTTATGAATCACAGATTCCCTCAAATCCAGAACATGTAGGCGTTTTAGTGACAAGATATCTTCACTGTTATCTTGGATATTAACTGCTAGAAAGTTCATACGATTATTTAACCGCTAATGTTCTTCGCGAACATAAGGGAATTCTGGGTAGTGGTGAATTATTTCGTTCTGTGCGAACCACGATGCCTTTGCAGTGGATATCGCTAACTTATTCCGGAAACGCTACTCAACGCTACTCTTGTTTGTCGTACCTCATTGCTCTATACGCTATATCCAAAGTTTTAGTATCTCCTTGTGTATTAACAGTTTGTTGGACAGCAACAAGTGTAAATTTCTACCTAAAAACCAATAAAGCTTCTTATACCTCGTATTTTTCTGTTTCCTTTTTTCTCTCATGTGGTATTTCCACATCAAACGACGACCAAGGTGAAAAAAGTACCTAATGAGGTCAGAATGTGAGAAGAAAATACCGTCTAGGTGGTTTGGAGACAGCAGTCACCTCTTCTCATCGCAAACGTAATACGACATGACTTTTCTAAATTCACCTTTATTTTCCATTTCTTGTAACCATACGCCAATCAAGTCAAATATCGATTGGAGTTTTGCTGAAGCTATTTGTGGATCTTTATCAACAACCAAGATTGCTGTATCATAAGAAAATTAGGCATCGGAGACATTGTTGAGTTGGAAGGTCCGCAGAGAAGATTGAGTACAAGACTGGTCCTAAGACGGAGCCTTGTGGTATTTCTGATTAAAATTAAAAATGTCATAAAAAATTTATTTTTTAAGAATTAACAATATATTTAATGATATAAATTCATATACAAATGTATGTAAGATCCGAATATTTGATTAATTAAAATTTTATTTGGCTATTACTCTGGAATCAATGAAAATAAATATATCGTTGAAAAGTTCTCAAAGAGGGCTTATAACTGGAGTTAAAAAAAAGTCCAAAATCCAAATTTTTGCGGGATTTTGTCATATGATGTATCAGTCGATTGCAATCAAAAGAGGAGCTGCACAACTAGTTGTTATAACAATTCTAAACCCAAAATTTCAACATCCTAGGGCTAATAGTTTTTGAGTTATGTGATACGTACGCACGTACATACTTCACGCCGAAACTAGTGAAAATGGATTCAGGGATGGTCAAAACGGATATTTCTGTTGAAAAATTTTTGCGATCACAACATTTGCTTTACTTCGTACAAGGAAGTAAAATAGTATTTAAAGTGGCCGCTAGTAACACCACTTCCGCTTGAATGAAATACGGTTTGCGCACGTTAATAAACGTGCGCGTACTAATTCTAACGTGGTTGTTAGAATTATTAATAAAATAAAAAAATGTAATAAAGATATTACATTCAAATAAAACGATAAATATTTTGGATTAATATGTGTGTGTAAGCCTTGCATCAGAAAAAAAAAGATACGTGTTGGGAAAGTCTAATAATTGTTTTGTCAGCTTTTTTATTTTTGTGCTGAGAAATTATAACTTTGTTAAAAGGGTAAGTTTTTTGAGTGGTTAGTTAATTTATTATACGCTGCTAGGGAGTATTAAAATTTTTAGTAATGGGATGTGTGTTTTATAAATTATTTATGATTATTATGATTTAATAAAGCTTATATGATTTCATAAAGCTCATATTGATTTCAATCAGTAGAAGTCATAGTTATTTATTTAATATTATTATTATTATTATTTTATTGAGGCATATTAATGAAAAATAGATTTTAGCACATATAAAAAAAAAGTTAAATATTTTTGTCCTGTTAAAGGTTTTTCACTTTTGAAAATTGTCATTATAATTATTCTACATTAAATTTTTTTTAAATTTGTATCATCCATATTTGTTAAATATTTTGAATATAGGTAGAAGATCTTGGTTATGTCGAGCATTTAATATTACTTTAAATGCTGATGTACTCGTTTTCTCATTTATTTTTTATTTTATCTTTACAAAGAAGTACTATTCCATTCGTTGATAACTGTTTCGAATTAAATATAACTAATTTATGGAATTATTTTTATGGAACAATTTGAAATAATTTTAAAAAAGTGTCAGCTTATCTAGGCGATTAAATTAATTTGGTCATTAATTTTCTCATTTATTTTTTATTTTATCTTTACAAAGAAGTACTATTCCATTCGTTGATAACTGTTTCGAATTAAATATAACTAATTTATGGAATTATTTTTATGGAACAATTTGAAATAATTTTAAAAAAGTGTCAGCTTATCTAGGCGATTAAATTAATTTGGTAACGTTACAGTAATGCAAATATCTATCCTAAGTTTCTACCGAATGACTTCTCCAAACTCCGCTTATCTAGTTTTATCAATTTCTTATCTAGTGATAAATTTTTATTACTAAATATTATATTAATTCACATATTTATTGGAACTGATTTTTGAATTTATAATTTTCATTTGTTTTAAATTTCATATGTTATAATTAAATATAAACTAATAAATCATATCCGAATTAATAATAGTAATGTTTTAACAAACAGACATTCTAAAGGAAAATGCAATAATAGAGATGCAAATTTGCAACTAGGATATAAACTTAAAGGGTCAATAAGAGAGACTGTGGCAGTCGGGTTTCCGACCATAAATTGATTCCCCATTGTGGATGCAGAAGCCTAGTCGGCTGAGCTTTTCACCCCTCTCTGGAATCTAAATTTATGCAGTAACTACTTAGACTAAGAGTACATTCTCTTAAGAGCTAGCAACAACTGTTGTTATACGCGAGAGACCGAGTATACCGCCGTTCTGTTTTTTTAATAAACAAGTTTTAGACATATTCATCCACTCTAATTCCGAAACTAACACAAGTACTTCTTTACAGTATTCATATACGCACAACTCGTACAAACTGCGTGGAGGCTCAGCATTAATTTACATACAAATAAACTTCATGTTTGTGTTTAATGCTTTTTATCTTACTGAAAAGATATTTACTAAAAAAAAAAAAAAAAAAAATTATTAATACAAAAGTAACGAGCTGACCGTTAATTTATAATTTATTTTATTTTAAGATATTATTTTGTTTAATAAATGGAAATATCCTTGTGAAATCTTCTTGCTTGTATTTGACCTCACTTCCTTGTTCGATTAAAAACCATCATTGAAAACTAATAGCATCAAAAAATAGAATTTTCAAATTACTCCACCAAATTTCACGTCCATCCTTACCAGAGATTAGCAAAACAGAAGCGCTCACTCATATTCATGTAACACTAAACAGTAGATAAATCCATAAATACAAAAAAAAAACCACATAGTTTTTAACATTTTTGTAATTTCAAAAGGTCGAAATTGTTTTTACAAAAAACCGGATTCCCAAAATATTAACTAAGTAATATTTTATTTCTGTTTAATTTGATGTCAATAAGGAACAGTATCGTTAAGTTGTTTGTTTTTAAACATTGTACTCTATATAAATACAAATTGGTTGAAAAATGTATGACTTGTATTAATAAAAGTTTTTACATTGTAGGTTATTTTAGTTAACATTACTTTTCCGGCTATAACGAAATATGTTGCTATAATTATAACGAGAAAATACTGATGGGTAAAAAATAAAAGTAAAATTTTGTATCTTTTTTATGTTTAAACTTTTTCAAAGTTTTTTTTTCTGTTTTTTTCAAACTTCGGAACCACTGTTAGGTATATCTTCAGAGGATGAGATGAATGAATTGTAACGTGTATGAAAAATGCCATGCCTGACCGGAATTCGAGCCCCGGGACCTCCGGATGAAGGGCCAGACGCTACCACTCGGCCACGGAGACTATGCTTAGTAGTACCTTAAGGAAACATATTACAAAAATAATAATGAATTATAAAAAATTTTATTCCAATAATCCAAGTCCCAAACATTTATTTCTGTCAGACAGATATTTGACAAAAATAAATTATTTTCGTCTGTATGAACGAAAATATGTATCTTTGTTTGTATTTGATTTTAAACCTCTATTTGATGACTCTGGACCTCATTATTGAATGGTAGCGTCTCGGCCTTTCATCCGGAGGTCCCGGATTCTAATCCCGGTGAGGCATGGCATTTTTCACACACGCTACAATTCATTCATCTCATCCCTCTGAAGGTAAAACAAAAAAATCGATCTTTACTGAAGCAAAATTATTTTTTATTAATAAATTGAAGCTTGTTTTATCAAGATCACAAATAACCAACATTTTTTATCTAACATTCACCCTCATCACAATAAAAAAAAATGAATATTCAATTTTTTCTTTTACCTACATCTTTCTTCAAAAAAGCAGTTAATGGGAGTTTTCTGCACCTATATTTTATGCAATGATGTGTCTTTAAACCATCATGGCTTTTTTCCAACCCTTTTCCAATGATGTGAATTTACAAAAAAAAATTTGAATTTATTTTAAATTTAAATCCTTCTTACAAATTACCTATTGAATTTAAAATGTAATAATAAGTAATTAATTTATAACATTACTAATATAATTTTATCATAAATAATTTATTTATCAACATAACTATTCAATAATGAATTTTTTCAGTTTGTAAAATATATCAATAATTACATTAATATAGAATAAATAAATAAGCTTTTTTTTCAGTAATATGATTCAGACTTGTCTCCTCCTAAAGTATAAATTTACCATTATCGAAATGATACCAAAACTAAAAAGTCGTCATTAGTTGTACTAGAAAAAAAATTAAATATTTATCTGTGTTAAACAATAATCTAACTTTTACAAAATCGCTTTTTGTCAAGATTATTTGATAAAATCGTTAAATTCAACTAATTTGTGATCATACTTAACAACCGATCACTAATATTAAAGTCATCACTTATATTAATCCCAGTTAAATAAACTAATTTCCATATTATCAATTTGATATAAATTTTGCATACAAAAGCAAAGTACGGAACTGACAAACTAGTTTATGTTTAATATATAGTAAAATTACCATTTCAAATGGAAACATCACATTCTCCGAAGCAATGAACATATAATCAAAAACAATATAATTTACCGTTACAAATTAGTAATAATTTAATAAAATAAGATATGTTGTTAAACAAATTACAATGACCTGATTTCATCAGTTGAGTTATAATTGTACAATTTGTGACATTTCAATTTGTAAATATATCATACAAAGGATTAATAATGAATGTTTATAAATAATTATATAGCTTAGAAAATTAATTTGAATCTGATAAATATCATTGTTAGCTGTTATAAAAAAAAAAAAAAAAACCCGTAATTAGTTAAGGATTATACTGATTGCCAAAGAACAAACTCTACTAAAATTTGTGTAAAAATAAATATACATGTCTACGTAACAAAATAATAATTTGAAATATAAACATTTTAATTTTTTATTTGTTTAAAATAGTAAAAATGGACTAAGAAAAACGCTTTAAATGTCTAAATTTATCTAATGATTGTTTTTTCTACTTATCTCGTAAATGACGAAAGTATAAATGACGAAAGTATGATTGAAAGTATAATTGATGTATAACGAGAGTAGAAATTGAAATATCTAGTAGGCTTAAATGAAAAAAAATAACAAACTATCAAGCTAATTTGATAAATTTCATTTTATACTGGATGTTTGTTTTCAAACACAACTCAAGCAAAAAACCTTTTAGAAAAGTTAATATTTAAAAAATTTAATAATTACATAAAAAATTAACTTAAAAATTTAATAATTTTGATGAAAAGTTTGGCAGCACTACCTTTTGTCGTTGTTTTATATACAGCTGAGATAATTTTCTGTTTATTTTTTGTGAACATCTAGTTATTTTTGGTTTTCTCTCTCCCTCTCTCTATATCATGTGTGTGTGTGTGTGTGTGTGTGTGTGTGTGTTTGAAGAAACAGTTTTGAACGCGGAAGAAAGGATCTTAATTGTGAAAATTATTTAACTAAAATGTTTTGTTTTCTGCCAAAAAGCTTTTCATTTGCAGTTCCCCGGTAAGAATATACCAAATAAATCTTCAATTCATCGTTTGATAAAGAAATATAGAAAGAGTGGTTCTGTTTGCAAAACAGAGACATAGCCGAAATGTTCAGTTCTTAATAATGAAACATTGGAAGATGTTAGGGTACGCTTTTTAAACTCACTTGCTAGGCTCCACTACTGTCGATGGTTTAATCAGTTTTATCGAGAGACCATTAAAATTTTGGATAATGTATTTTTGCAGACGAGTCTTGTTTCCATTTGAGTGGTTACGTTAATAGTTAGAATGATCTCTACTAGAGATCTAACAATACTCACATCATCAGTTCATAACCTCTACACCCACATAAATTTGTTCTGTAGTTTGCAATTTCCAGGCGAAGAATTTTTATACGGATTTGAATACTAGATCGTGGATACCGGTGTTCTTTGGTGGTTGGGTTTCAATTAACCATTCTTCTCAGGAGTGGGCGACCTGAGATTGTACAACTCTACACTTCATTTACATTCATACATATCATCCTCATTCATCCTCTGAAGTGCAAATTATCCTAATTTATTGCAAATTTAGAATTAAATGAGAGATTCGTGGTTTCAACAAGATGGAATCGCATGTCACACGGCAAAAGCAACAATGGACTCTCTGAGAAATTTCTTTCATGAAAGAGTAATATCGACTGGCTTATGGTCAGCTAGGTCATCTGATCTTTCTCATTTGAATTTAAAAAAAAAGTTAAAAAAATAAAAAAGATGATGGACTGATTCAAACCGATCTGCCCTTGCCCTTATAAGATCTAACTATTTCATTAATTAAATTTTTATTTGGCTATAAATCTGGAACCATTGAAAATAAGTACCACTTATGATATATAGTTGAAAAGGTCTCATTGAGTGCTTATTACTGCAGTTAATAAAAAGTCCAAAATCCAATTTTTTTTAAATTTTGGGTTTTTTTTTCACATTTTTTATCAAGTCAATTGCAATCAAAAGGCTAGGTGCGCAACTAGATATTACAACAGTCCTAAAACAAAAAATCCAACATTAAACGCCAAATCGTTTTTGAGTTACGCAAGATACATTCATATATACGTACAGAAATCATGCTGAAACTAGTCAAAATGGATATTTCCGTTTAAATCTGAAAACCAAAGTTTTTCGCGATCACAATAGTTCCGTTTCTCTTCTTAAAGGAAGTAAATAACACAAAAAACAAATAATTCCAATTAAAAGAATTTCTATTCTTAATTATTATTATCTATACTTAATTTATTCTAATTTAATTATTTTTTAATTACTTAAAACTTTTATTTTAATAATTAAAACATAAAATATAATTAACGTAATTTCGTAAATATACTCTTGAAAATAATACAAAATTATTTAAATCTATATTAGGACAACAACATTAAAATTAATTTTTTCATGGAATTTAGTGTAATATTTTTGCAGTGTGACGTTGAAAAATAAACAATGACTTGGTGTATTCGTAAATTTTTTTTTTTATTTATTTATTTTTTTTT
>JAAAKQ030152142.1:0-12933 GCA_010016005.3 Zanna intricata
GATACCAGTGTTCTTTGGTGGTTGGGTTTCAATTAACCACACTTCTCAGGTGTGGTCGACCTGAGATTGTACAAGACTTCATTGTACACTTCATTAAAATTTATACACATTATCCTCATTCATCCTCTGAATACCTTACAGTAGTTCCGGAGACTAAACAGATAAGGAGAGGCATCCCAACTCCCATAGGGGAAGACACTCACCAAGTGACGATTCCGGTCTAAAGAGACTTAGATAAATTGCTATTCTTATTTAAAGAATAAATAATTATCTATAACATAAATAGTAAGTATTCAAAATTCAAAAAATAATAAATACAGCCGAGTTGATAAAGCTTATGGAAGTAAGAATAGGCCAAGACCCATGGTTATATTATTATTATTTTTTTTTCTTAATGATATGGCTAGAAAAGGTTGTACGTGGGATATGGAAATAGATTTATTTAGCGTCTGAAAAGTACCACGTTTGACCGGGATTCAAATCCGGGACCTCTGGATGAAAGACCGATACACTATCACTCCTTCATGGAGATCGGCAATATTTTAAAGTTGGAACAATATTTTTAACTTAGGGACTTTATATACCTAATTTCATCGTTATCTATTATCGAAATTTACTTCAAGTATCATTATAAATGACAAGAAGTTTCATTATGGAACTTAAAGAAGTTTCATTGTATGTGTGTGCGCGCGTGCGTGTATAGTGTGACTTTTCAAAAAAAAAAAAAATGATATCTTTTATTCATAATATACTTATGCCTAACCTTGTATTCTTTTTATTTATAAAAGAATAGAATAATAAAAATAATATGGCAGAATTTACTAAAAGTGATTCTTTTTTCTGTTATAATGAGAAGTAGTATTATAATGTAACTGAATTGCAGATTAAAATAATTAAAGTGGAATATAAAATATTATTTTTGTTAGTACATACTTAGATATGATTATATTGTATGGTTTGCTGCTTTCCTTGTATATTTTGAGTGGTTTTGCTTCATTAAGTTGAACTTTGTGTGAGAGAATAGTGTATCATTAATTATTTATATCATCATTAAAAGCTATGGCGGCTTTCACGGCATGTTTCATCAGTCTTGAATAAGTTAACTCGTTTGACAGTGAAATGCAGTGCCCTTTGCTTGATTTTAAAGGTTATTTTCATAAAATTAAACAGGCCTTTCAAGCATTTTGTTAGTGATGTTGTCGTAAATTAAAATTCTAATTTTACAAATAAAAATACATAATCTATTGTAATCATTATTATAATTTAATTATTATTTAAAATGTTATAAATACAGAAAAAAAAAGAAGAAGAAATAAAAAGTAATTCAGATTGAGGGTGCTTTTTTATTAATTCTTAAGACGTTTAGATTATATTTATATGCTGTTAACCAAAATATTTTGTTTTTTATAATTTTTTTTTTTAATGATTAATTCCCCACGAAAAGCCTGAAAGCGCGCGTGCCTGTTTTTGTAACACTTTATTATAAATGTTACAATAAAGCCTAATCAGATTATAAATACCATATTGGATACACACCATTTATTATCTGGCAGTTATTCTTATATACAGAATAATTATGAAAATTACAAGATTCAAACAATTTTATCTGGAAAAGATTTTTTAAATGTTGTTTTAATTAAATATAATCTGATGAATGAATTACGGGTAAAGTTTTATTATATTTTGATCTGTAATCTTCAAGAAATTACATTATCATTGTTAAAATATATGTAATTTCTTTAAGAAAATTTTTTTTTTTTAATATGTAATTGTTAAATATATATATATATATATATATATATATAACATGAAATATTTATCCTGATTTATTTTAAGAGGTTAATTTTTCTATATTCAAACGTATAACCTTCATACTAATGTATTTTATTATTTTTATAACATTCTATAATACACATTTGTCTTCATTTCAAAGAAGATTAGATAGAATCTTTAATAAAATGTTGAATTGAATTTAAAAAGGCAGGTATTTTTAAACGTATTTATTTCTAAATAAACTACTACATATTTTTTTATTCCGGCAAACATTTTTATAATCATGTAAAAACAATTATAGGAAAATACCTGTATGTTTAAATAAGTAAATATTTTAACTTAGATCAGTATTTACGAGTAATCAGAAAATCAGATCAATCATTTCAGTCAGGATTGAATGAATATCTAACTCCAGTAAAAAAATAAAACTGCTTAAACATTTACCTTGAAAAACATTTTTCAATTTTTTGTGGCCTCAGCTGGAAGCTACGGGGTCGTGGGTTACTTGCGCAGTCACGAACATGGTGGAGCCGTGGGGAAGGGACAGCCTCCTGAGTCGCCACTTGTCCTTGCTATGAGGATGGTGGTAATGATGACGCACGGGGACTCCCGTTCTCCTTGGGCGTGAACACGTACACACACACATCTACTCATACAAAACGGTGTGAATGTGTGGGTGGATGGTGGTATGGATATTCTTTTTTTCTTTGTTCACAGGGATGACAGGAGTGGTGCACCACCGGGAGAACTTCTGTATAGAAATGTATACTTACTTCTCCTCTTCAGGAGTGAAGTTCCGAAATTCGTCGGACACGTCCCCCCGAGACTGCGTTGTGCTTAATTGCGGGTCCGGTCTCGGGGCGGAGTAGAGCGGTGAGGGAGGTTTAGTCGGTAGAGGGCAGGTTGTGGAGTCTGCTTAGTCGCTCAGTCAGGCTTCTTAGTTCGCTGAGTTTGACTAGCTGGGGGCAGTTAGCGTCCCTGGTTCGAAGTCCGACACAACCCATGGGGAGTGCGGAAATGTATTCCTTAGTAACTCATCGTAAAAAAAAAAAAAGCTGGAAGCTATTAACTTTTGGTTTTGATATCGAAAAGATATTTTCCAGTAGGAGGGCGCCATTTGTCACGCGGTGCGCGAAACCATTGAGTTATTATAGAAGAAGTTTCATGGACAGCTGATTTCGCGCAACAGTGATCACAATTGGTCACCAGGGTCATGCGATCTTACGCCGTGTAACTTTTATGTTTGGGAATTTTTAAAAACCAAGGTTTTCAGCAAACGCATACGAACCGTTCCTGAACTTAAAGAAGAAATCCAACGTGTTATCTCAATAATTGGGCCACAATCTGCGAAAATGTGTTGACAAAGTTTGTCAAAGGATTGCGAGTGTCATATTAGACGAGGAGAACACTTGCCGGACATTATTTTCGATATTTAACCGTAGTCTTTACTCGTTTAAAGTACGTCATAGCTATGTCAATTCATACATAAATAAAGGTTCATTTTGTAAATTTAAATTCTTTGTAACTTTTCGGACAACCTTTTCTTTCTTTAAAATATGGGTAGGAAATAAACACAATGCCTGTATGGAAAAATGTTCGTAGACATTAGAAAGAAATGCACAAATGCACAGACCAGAAATCTACGTTTTTATAAAAAAAATACAAAAATAACAAAAGGAATAATTATGAATAATATGCTTATGTAAAAGGAATCTTTTAAATTTTCAATAAACTGGTCGAAAAACTTTAATTTGTTTAGATAATTTATTAAAAATGGTAACGGAAGAATAGTAAGATACTTTATTGTAGACCAAGGTGTTACCCTGTGCAATGCAAAAAAATTAGTTGTATTTGTGATACGAGGTGGTTACTGCTATTTTTAGAAATCAATATTTTTCAACACCACTGAAAAATGATGCGCTAGTACATTTTTATATACTAAATACTCATTCTGAGTTTTTGAAGGAGCCGCAGAGTATAATATAGTATTTTAGACGTAAATGTTCACTGGTATATGAAAAGAAAAACAAAACAGAATTCATCTTTGATAAAATTTGTTGAATTCTAAAATTTGTATATATGCATATAGATTTACTCAATCTTTCTCACAATTTTAGCTCCTACAAGCAGCTATGACAAAACTTCTGCGTAGTTTAAACTGATTATCAGTTGCCATTTTAGAAATATTCATCTAAATAACGTAGCATTAAGAAAAAATAATTTCTAACCATCATATTTGTATATTATTTCTAGTTTATACTTTGATTTCCTTAGATCCATAGCAAAATTTATTTATTTTGTTGAAGGCCTTCGAAAATAATGTAGATAAGATGTTTTAAGAAATTTCGGAACTATTTTATTTAAAAAAAAAATCTGGGAAATTTTTTTTTACTGATTTTTTTTTTGACGCGGGAATATGAAGATGGAAATTTGTAGCGTAAGAAAAATACCATGTCTGAGAGGGATTCAAACCCTGACCTCCGGATTAAAGTCTACCGTATAGAGTTTACATTCTAAGAGTATATAGTATGCCAGCCTCTGTGGCGCGAGTGGTAGCGTCTCTGCTTTCATCCGGAAGTCCCGGGTTCGAATCCCGGTCAGACATGGCATTTTTCACACACTCTACAATTCATTCATCTCATTCTCTGAAGATATACCTAACGGTGGTTCCAGAGGTTAAAAAAAAAGAAGAAAAATAGTATATAATATATTAAGTATATACTCTATATAATCTATACAGGAATCAAACTGCAACAGTAATAATTGAAGAACATACAAAAGAAGTTGTAATAAAAAAGGAAGTCCGAAAAGGATTTCCCTATCCCCGTTACTTTTTAATCTTTACATAGAATTAGCAGTTAATGAAGTTAAAGAAAAATTTAGCACCGGAGTAACAGTTCAAGGTGAAAATAAAAAGATGCTACGGTTTTCTGACGATGTAATAATTCTCGCAGAGAGTAAAAAAGATTTAGGAGATACTTTGAATGGCATGGAAGATGTCCTACGCAACAATTACTACATAAAAATAAACAACAATAAAATGAAAGTAATGAAATGTAATAGAAATAATGTAGATGGACCGCTGAATATAAAAATAGGAAGAGAAAAGATTACTTAGACGAATTTTGTTACTTGGGAAGTAGAATTACTAAAGATGGACGAAGCAGGAGCGATATAAAATGCCGAATAGCACAGGCGAAACAAGCTTTCAGTCAGAAATATAATTTTCTTATATAAAAAATTAATTTAAACGTCAGGAAAACCTTTTTGAAAGCATATGTTTGGAGCGTAGCTTTATATAGAAATAAAACTTGGATGATCGGAGTACATGAGAAGAAAAATTAGAAGCTTTTGAAATGTGATGTTACAGGAGAACGTTAAAAATTAGATGAGTAGATAAAGTTACAAATTAAGAGGTGTTGCGACCAATCGATGAAAAAAGGAACATTTGGAAAAATATAGTTAAAAGAAGTGACACACTTATAGGCCACTTAAGACATCCTGGAATAGTTGCTTTGATATTGGAGAATCAGGTAGATGGAAAAAATTGTGCAGGCAGGCAACGGTTGGAATATGTAAAAGAAATTATTAGGGATATAGGATTTAGGAAGTAAATTGAAATGCAAAGACTGGCACTAGATAGGGAATCTTGGAGAGCTGCATCAAAGCAGTCAAATGACTGAAGACAAAAGAAAAAAAACAGTCTATACTCTAATAACGTATATTCTACATAGATGGGCAAAGATTCTAACAAAAATTTTCTTACTATTTTAACCTCTGCCCATATATTATAAATTTGGTTCGCTCAAAATTATTTATTGTCCTTGTTTTTAGTAATTAGTACTAAATTAATAAATATTTAGGGTAAAAGATTAACCATTTTATTTTTCCTACTATTCTTCATCATATTTAACATGAAAATTATATTATACATCACAAAACTAGAATTACTATGCTGCAGTGAAAATGTAATAAAAACAAAATGAATTATTTATTTATTCGTTTGAGAATTGCAGCTGGTACTATCTATTAATTTTAAAAATGAATTTATAACTGTAGTGGTTGAATAGAATAAAACACAATTTTCTTCTTTTTTTCCTTTTAATTTAAACAAAAACTCTATTTTATACAAAAAGGATAGACCGAGGTAATAGGATTTGGAATCAAGAAAAATAATTTAGAACGCGGAGTTGGGTCATTCAATTTTAATAAAAAATTATTTAAAAAAAATAAATTCATCTTAATTGGTTAATTAATTTTATTATAATTTATAATTAATAATTTCAATCATAATACTTTTTTTTTATAATTTCAGCATAATTTTATTTTATTAATTAATTTCGTCATAAGACGTTATATGTGAATGCTTATGAAAATGTAGTACAAATTTGAATAATGGTAAAAAATAAAACAACCTTTGAACTTCATTAAAATTGAATATGTCCTGTTTTTTTTTAAATCCAGTTTATTATTTTTTTAAATTCTATTTTGGATAAAGGTTAGGATTATTGAATGGGTGTTAATCCTTGAGGAACATAAGTTACATGACTCTATGGGTAATTCATAGGCATATTTAATGTATAAAAAAATAATATCATTCGAAATACAACTGTAAATACTTAAAAAAACTTCTTAATAATCCACCGACTCAAAAATTGTTTTTATCAATTTTCCTAATTTTTTTGTCATTTTAATCTTGCAATTTATTTAAAATTAAACGTCATCAGCTTGGAAATAGCTTTCAATGTTTACCAAGGTAACAACGTATTTTTGTTAAATTATTCTCAAGGGTTGTTTGTTAGTTTCTATGTTTAGTACTGCTTACCTTTCTTAGCTTAATTTTGTTATTACTTTTTTACCCCTTTCAGAACCATACCATTGTCAAACTTATTGTACTGTAACTTTTAAATTTCTGTTAATCTTTATGTACTGTTTAGTCAACGCCTCCCCTATATTTGACGTCATGCCTTATCCAATGTTATTGTTGTTTGCATGTTATAAATACTTATACTTATCTTTTAATTTTATTTATCTATTCCCTTTTTTCAATAAAATGACGTTCTTGAAAAAGGACATTGGATTGATTGTTGACCTGTTCATTTAGGATCGTTTTATTGTTACTAATTAATTTAAAGATTTCTAGATTTTCTAAAATATTCATTCGTTTTCCTTTCACATGTTAGTGAATTAATTTAGTTGATTTTTCCATTTTTTTATTGGGGTATGCTCTTCTTTTAATAAATATATTGCATAATTAGAATAATTTTTAAAATTTTTAAAGTACTTTTTGATTTGTAAAAGTTACTTAAAAGTGATTTTTAAAGTTTGATTTTAAAGTAGGAAGTCATGAACACATGACTTCATTGTACGCCTATTAAATTACATATACATTTTTTTTAAAGTGAAAAGAACATAAAATTTTATTTTATTAATAACTGATATTGAGAAGTGTACACACTATATACCAGTACTAGTAACTCATTCAAAAATTACAAAAATTAATAACCATTATAATGTTTTATGTCTCCTGTAGCGACGCCAGGACTGAGGAGGATAAATGGGTTTGAATGTTAGACCGGTGTTTTTGGTGATGATTATTATTATTATTAACTATCCATCTCAGGAGCTGAAGCTGTTCAAGACTGCATTTACATTGCTCTACGTTTACAGCTTCGTCAAGCCTGGTAAACCAGCGGTAGCAGTTATTACAATTGTTAATATATACACACGTACACCTAGATTGGGCTGGAGAACTGCTTGGAGAACATAAAAAGAAAGTTATGTGTAATAACCTTTGTATGTTAAGGTATTTTAATTTATGTTTTTTAGGCTGATCCTTATTTTTTAGTAATTGCATTATTTTAAATTTTGACGTACCTTTCATTCAGGAGGTAAGTAAGCGGAAATTTCAGCGAGGTCTTTTGAAATAAATCGCGATCTCTATGACGGTGATGCCAAATAATTCTGCAAGATAGGAATTTATTATTCCTCTATTTATACCAAACCGAATTTTGTTACACTGTTTCACTAATTTCCATGAGTTTTCTATAGTTATGTATGGGCTGTGGTTTGTGGGTGTACAAAACTTTTAGGAATGATTAACTGTTTAGTAGACAGAGATTCCTGGATAGTTTACAATTCCCTTTATGCCCGTCATTCGTCCAAATAATTGCTGATCCCGCTTTTATGTAATTTATTATGTAAGGCATTATTTCACACTCAACCACCGACCACCATTGCTGAGGCAGTAAAGTGTCAACATTGTGTTCTCATCTGCTGGACATATTCTCTCGTCAATTTTAACTCTCATATCGGATCCGATTACCATCGGATTGTTAATGATATCGTGAACACAAATCTGAATCGTTTAGGTACTCCAATCAACAAAAGTGCTGGGGTTGATTTCTAACTTGTGTTCACAAAATTAAGTGATGCTAGGTTCTTTGTCTAAGCGTAAATGAATAATACTATTTTCCTAAATTGTAATTTTGAACCGATCAGAAATATATTTTGGTGTAACCATTTAAATTCTGTACTTCTGTACACCCTACCTTAGATCATATCCACCGATCTCGTTCACCCATTCGTAAAATCATATCGTTCCTCCGTCCAAATTTATGTGGGTTAGTAAAATGTGTTCCTGAAACACAAAAAACATTATTTTCCTTTGTAAGATGAAAATGAAGCCGTTTACTTGAACGCGTTCAACTAAACGCACAAAATTCATGATATACAACGGATAAAAAAATCAAGACTGGACAATGTTGTTTAAATGATGATTAATAGACAGTTAGATACGGACCCGCAGTATGGGTGTGTACGAACATGCACAGTGAGTGTTTTTTATTTATTAAAATAATTAAAAAAATATTATAAAATTATAACGAGATTAATTAATAATTTTAAATGGAGTTAACTAAGTTACAACGCAACAATGAAATAAAACAAACTTTTGCGTCCACATCAAAAATTAAATTTTACAATACTTGTTACATCCGAGAAATATTCCAACTTAAGATATTTTGCACAACGAGCTGTAAGTGCTTTTGGAGCCACATATATTTGTGAAATATTTTTTTCGAAGATGAAATTTACAAGAGTTCATCACGTGCTTCATTAACTGATGCCAATTTAGAAAATCAGTTAAGATGTGCAACGTCGAACATAAATATAGATTTACAAAAATCAATTGAGAAAAAGGATAAAGAAATATCTCATTAATTAAGACTCAAGAATTAATTATATTGTATCATAGTATAACAATAAAGTTTTATTCATTTTGTATTAGATTTTTTAAAAGCACGTTTACCTAAAGTGCGACACGTGTAACGTAATATATCCTGTTAAACAATTTGGGCAAGCTGATATAAAGAAAAGAGAGCTCCTTTAAAAAGGAATCAGACAAAAATGTAATCTGCCAATTACTTTTCAATTTATACATAGAAGAAGCAATACAGGAATTGAAAGAAACATTGCGAATTGGAGTAACTAATTAGGGAGAAAGAATATAATTATTGAGATTTCCTGATAAAATTTGTATTTTTGAAAAAAAAATTCTACTGAATACTGAAAACTGTTGATTTATTGGTAGAAAGAAGTTTAGTTTGAAAATAAATTCAAATAAAACAAAGCTAATGAGAGAAAGAACTATAATTAAGAACTGAATATTAAGGTAGGTGGAACAGAAATGTAACAAAAAGTAGAGAATTTCGAATTTAAATTGTAAAATTACATAGTATGATCAAAGTAAGGTAAGGTAAATAAAGAGAAGACAGCTTTCATAAAAAAATAAGAATTCTATCTCTGTCAAATGTATATATCTAAGAATTAAAAATTGTTGTATATTAGTGTCATGCTTTATAAAATTAAGTAATGGACAATAGAGAAAGCAAAAAGAAAAAAGATTTAAATAAAAAAAAAAGTGGTTAAATATTAGTTGATGATGACTTTTCCAGCTATTAGCTATTAATAATAAAAATTAAAAGAGTTGGAGTCAAAAAAAAAAAAAGATGTATTTTTTACAGTTGGAGAATAAATTTTAAGAAAAGTTTCTAAAAATGTTCCTTTATAGGTTAAACTTAACAAATTTATTCAAGTGAAGTTTTCTCTATATCTAACACTGTCCGTTTTGAAGAAAAAATCTGTTTAGTCAATCATCCTGAGATATAAGACCAAAAGCAGCGCGATACACATACGTACAATATTTTTTTAGTTTAGATGAACTAGTTGAACCCTAAAACGTAACGATTTGAAAAAAATACAACTCAATACACCATTTTTGACTTGATCACCATAATTTCCCCTTTGATATAACTATTTGAGCTAAATTTTCCGGAAAAGTAAAAATTGGAAAAGATTTAAATTATTTAAGGGAAGAGATCTATAGAAAAAAAAAATATAAAGTAGCATTTCAAGAGGAAACTTAAATTAGGTAGATAAATAATGTACAAATAGACCACAAATTTGTGTTAGACCCTTATAAAGAGATACATAAATGGTTTAATTCATTAATACCCCGAAGTTTAATTAATTTACAAGTAGGGGGAAAAATAAGTTTTTACATTTTTTGAAAATTTACATTATTTTTCTAAGAAATTAAATTTAGGTATTCATATTATATTTTAGTGACATAAAACATACAATCGCGGTTTATTTAACATTAAATTGCTCAAAAAGATATTTACATATCATCATGATGTGTTTATTTGTAAGTAGAATCTATGCAACGAATGATTGAAATAAACTAGTAGTATACAATGTTTTTTTTGTTATGGAACTGCATTGAATATCCCATGAGTGTAGGTTTGTATTAGGAGTGGCGAGTGAAAGATCAAAACAGACAATGCACAGAGACTTGAAAATTGATTTATTGTCTTGAAACATTGGAAAGCTTTCTGTCCTCTCTGGGGGAATAACAGCAAATCCTTCGGGATACGAGAGAGATGTATGTTTTCTCGGGTCGGTGTCAAATAGCTACACCCCTATTGAACGAAGCCAATTTAGGCTTGCTACAAATAATTTAATGAATATTAATTTATATTCAGTATTCAGACATTTTAATCAGCTTTTCTTGTTACTTAATACTCTCATTTCAAAATTAAAAACAAAGTGAAAATAAATTAAGAATAATGATATCAGAGAAAAATTTTGTTCAATACAAACGAATAAAAAAAAAAAAATCATGATTTTAGTAAATTAACGTACTATTTTTTAATTTTTTGAATGACGAGCGAATAGTTGTTTTTTTTTTATTGAAAAATTTTAAAATTACTATAATATTTTCAATTATGTAACAAAAAAAAAAAAAAAATATATATTTAAAAATATTCTGATTTTCTTTTGCCCTGATTTAAGTTTCATATTATGTTTAAACTGACGTAAGAATGTGTGATATTTTAAACGGTTATGTGATCAGAATTTACGAATATTTTAAATTATTTAAATCTGTTAGAATTTTAGTGTATTTTAATAGTTGATTGATTTTTTATGGGAAACCTTGCAATTCTATTTCGATTACAAATAATTTATTCTACTTGTATTTGTCTAACCCTCTCTTTTATTATTATTTGCTGTCAAATTGAAATTAAAGGTTAAGGAGTTTGGTTAAATAAAAATTCTTCTCCTGATATTTCCATAAATATAAAAAAATTTTAAATGCATATTTCTCATTTGATATTTATCTGTATAATAAGAATTGGAATGTACTATCCTCTTAATTTAACTAATCAAATAGTTATTCCATAGAAAAGTTAGATTACTTCTGGAACAAACTTATAAAGCAATACTATCTGTTAAATTATATCTATAGTATATTTGAAAAGTTATTCTAATACATTCAGTTTATAATATATTCGTCTGGTTGTTTAATTAAGTTAGTAAAAGTTGTTACTAAAACATTGCAATATATGTGCGTGCAGAAATTATGAGGTAAAAATTAATTTTTTCGGGTGAAAAAAGTGAGTTTTTTTTTTTTTTTAGACGAAAACGCTTCAGCGTCAGCATCGCCCGCTGAAACAAGGTTCACCAAATTATCAAAACGAATTTTTTTATCATATGTAACACAATTGTCCTATATTTTATAATGTAAACACGAGTCTGTGATTAATTAAAAAAAAAAACAAAAAACGATAAGTATAAATAGACTATTTCATTAACAATTTGTAGTGATTAAAGTATAATGTTGTTAAATATTGAATGAATTACGAGAAGTTGAATTCGATAAAAAGTATATTTTTGCTTAGATAACATGTATGAAACCATTTAATTTGATTATTGAAAATAAGTAAAAAAAAATAAAGAGGATGAAGGTGTTAAAAATAATATGGGAATTTTATCCATAAAAAATTTAAAGATTTTAAAATTAGGTGACCATACAACAAAATTATGTATGAAAATGAACGTTAATAAAACAAAAAAAAAAAAAAAAAAAAAAACTAGAATGATAAATAAATGAATCTATAAATAAATGAAAGAAGAATTAAATATATCAAACAGCACATGAGATTTTTTGCATTATGTTAACAAAGAAGTAAATGTAAAGTAAATACAAACCAGAATAAATCGTAACACGAATTGTCATTCATGTTATGAATAACATTGCATAAGAAAGAAACAGTTACGTATAGATGAAATTACGATTTGATGAAGTGTGCTCTCTCTGTATTTTTCTGTTTAGCCTCCGGAACTACCGTAAGGTATTACTTCAGAGGATGAATGAGGATTATATGTATGAATTAGAATGAACTGTAGTCTTGTACACGACCATTCCTGAGAAGTGTGGTTAATTGAAACCATACTTCTGGTTTGCTGAAGTGTGCTAACCCATCTGATGAAGTGTGCTATGAAGAGTTATATGTGGTAGCATAGGTGTGTAATATATACATTAAGGAAAAGAGACAAAGAAGTGTTGGAGGTATTTAAAAAATGGGTTTGGAGATTGGAAAAAACTGATCTCAAATAACAGGGTAAAATATAAATAATTTGTTGAGGTAAGTGAAAGAAAATGAAAACTTAAGAAAATCAAACAGAAGAGGAAAATAATTAAGTCTTGACATATAATAAGTCTTCACCAGCGCAGTGCTGATGAAGAAGCGATCGATAGATTATACAAACTAGTGTGTAATATTTATGAAAAAGGGGAAGTTCCGTCAGACTTCAAAA